>BMAO01003971.1:0-78939 GCA_019973975.1 Trichonephila clavata | reverse complement strand
TTTTTGTCTGAATTATGTTTTTAATTTTTTCAAAGTATTGTGAATCTGGTATTACATTTAATGTATCTTATTAACTTTTTTGTATGTATACGGTTAATGTTAGTTTTCTTACGTCTTGAACTTGAAGGGTTCGAGGAGGTTTGTATGTTAAACCGTGAAATTTCAAATGTTTTCTCTCATTTTCATCTGTAACTTGCTCCCCATCGCGAAGTGGGGTCAGAAAACGGACATTTCTCCACCCTCAGAATGTCCGGTGACAGTTAACTTGGACAGATGCATTTAGAAAATTTGGAAGATATCTAGTTGGGTGTTCAGCCCCGGGATCCCGGAACCCCTAGATCGCGGTGTTTTTTCTAATCCGGGAATCCTGGGATTAAAATAACTATTCTGGGATTTAATTTTTGTCTGAATTTATATTTAAAAACTTTTTCTCAAAAATTTTCTAAGAATTTAATTTTTTTTAAATTCATATTCTGTTTATGAAATATAAGTTGCTACGTAGAATTTTTTTTTTTTTTTTTGCGCAATTATAAGTGTTATATGTAAAAAAATATATGCACAGCATGGGAGAACGTCGCAAAGATCTAAGTGGCTCACTGCAATGCTTACACAAAAATATAAGCAACATCAGAAGAATAGATTTTGTCACAGTTCCTTCTTCAATGAAATGCCGTTAATTAATAGCGGACCTGCTAGGAGGACTTTGAATTGTCAAAAATCCTGCGATAGCAATGTTAAAAAATTTAGATGGTAGTATTGTCATGTTTGAAATGCATAAATGTGCAGTGCGTTGTCAGGGCTTTCATTTGTATTCAAGTGATTCATAAAAATTCATTTGAATGTGATAATACGTCCATGAAAAACATTAATTTTGTCAACCACATACTTTCTGTATCATAGACATTAAAAAAAGTAACTATTCACAATCAACATCATTTAGAAATTTTTTGAATTTTATTTTCATGTACCGGCTGGGTGGCGTGATTGGTTTGTCGCAGGTCTTCTGCACTTAAGGTTGCGGGTTCGACTCCGGGCTAAGTCGGTGGATTTTCATGTTGCAGAAAATCGACAGCGGCCATGTTGTATGATTATATGGCATGAAAAAGATGCCCAGAGTGTCTTTTTGGCTTGGGTGCTCTCGGCAAAATTAAAACCAAGTACAGGTTCGCATCGTAAGAGCTCAGGTGCTTCTCTCTGGGGAGGAAACTGAGCGTCAAATTTACTTGCGGTAATTGGTATCGTCTATATGGTGCAGTTATACTAGCTCCTGGCGAATGTACTAGATCTGCAAAGGTTAAAACACCAATGTGTGCACCCCCATTAGAAAAAAAAAATTTCATGCCTGTAATATGCAACAATATAATTTGGTTTAAATTTTCGTGACATTTCTTTTTAATCACTAACTTCGGAACTCTGCATACAACACTTGCTCTGGTACGACGAAAACCTAAATATTAGATGTGTTCAACTTCATTTTGAAATAATATCTGTTCGATCATATTAAGAGCTCCATCTGTCGTAAAGAAAATTTTTTAGTGGGGTAACTCTGATATTTTTGAGATACGCACAAACGAGAATTTACAAAACAAAATTAACGGTTTAATTTGAAAATACGAAGTAATTTAATACAGCTGACGACTTTTTACTAACTTATCACAAGTTATATACAGTAGAATAAATTTTAGAGATAAGAGAAAATAGAGTTGACGCGAGAACATTATCGTGCTATAATTTTCTATGATTTTAAAGATAGATTAAATCAAGAAGGCGTTCAACGGTTGCAATCAGCATTTGGTGATGAATCTCCATATCGTGCTAATGTATTCAGATGTTTTAAAGAATTTTGCAGTGGTCACAATTCTCTTCAGGATGAAGAACACATAGGAAGGCCGCGCTCGGCAGGAATCCCGGATAATGTGTCTGCCACACGAAAAATGTTAAGGGATGATAATCGCTGTACCTGCCAAATGATACAGAAGGAACTTAACATTTTATTCGCAGCATACACAAAATTATTCATGAAGAATTACGTATGAAAGTAGTTGCCATTGGGTTCCCCATAATCTAACCAAGTACCAAAAAGAGGAGCGTGTCAGAGTTAGTAAAGAAGCCCTTAAATTGCTAAATGATGGTGGCCACCACATCATTTTTAACCCGCGGTCACTCGCGCCTGTTTTTGCTACCGTCGTTACTCGCTGGGTGTAAAGAACATTCCAAACTTTTAACACGTGTATTTAAATATGAAAAAAAAATTCAGTCAATTATGATACATTTTATTAAGTACAAGTTGTTTTTTGTATTATACAAATAAAATTATTAAATTTATTGCATAAAAATGAGACTAACATTAATTTAAACTAAACCTTACAAAATTTTCATTTTAAAATACATTAACTTTATATTATTGCCGGGGTGTAGAGAACACCCCGCACGAGTGATCGCGGGCTAAGACTGTAACGGGTGACGAAGCGCGCGTACATGCCATTTTTTGACGTTCCAACAAGAAAGCAAAGTATAGGTCTTTGAAGATGATCCCAAGCCAATAATGGTGAAAACACAATGAGCAATGAAAAAGTAATGTATGCTGTTTTCTTCAGAAGTACGGGATTGGTCAAAGCCATCAAGTTGGAAGGACAGATGACAGAAAAAGCAAACTGGTATATCCCTAAATGTCTTTCAGAAATACTCCAAGAAGTGAATGTTAAGGGACTAATGCTTCGCCATGACAATGCATCTTCTCACACAGCCGCATTAACAGTTAAGTTTCTTAAATAAAAGCAAATTAAAGTGATAAAATATCGACTTTATTCTCCGGATCTAGCTATGAGTGACTTTTGGTTATTTTTTAATATAAAAAAGAATTTACGTGGACGTCGTTTTCATTCAGAAGAAGAGATTGATGTGGCTATAAATGCATTTTTTTTTTCATCAATTCCAATAAATGAATGGTTTGAGGCATTTAATCTGTGGGAAGTTCGTCTACAAAAGTGCATTGATGCTGGAGGAAACTACTTTGAATACTCCTAAATTTTGTAAGTATAACTTTAAAGACCTAGAAAGTATCTTAAAAATATATACTAGCCGTTACCCACCCGCTTCGCTGGGTATTTCATGTTTTATATATATATATAAAGTTATTGATATCTAAGTCCTAGCTTTAGGAATTCGAATGTATTGAAAAATATACTTATACCTGTAACTCTCACATCTTGTTAAAAAAAAGACAGAACTACTAATTTGTATTTTCTAATAATCTCTAAACTTGAAGTATAGAATGATGTTTACACTTTCAAAACTAAGTGGATTTTCACAAACCAATTTTCGAGGTGGATCTCTACTCCGTAAAATAAACATGCCAGCCAAATTTCAAGTCAAAATCTAATAGAGAAAAAACGAAATTTTTATTATCAATACCCCCCGAAATCCCGTTGAAAGTCGTTCTCCAAAATAACCATTCTTAGCGGATTTTAATTCAACACAAAAGAAAAATCCAAACTAAATTCCATTATTATAGTCCTTGTAGTTCGAACAAAGGAATTTTTTTTTTGTCAATACGCCCCAGAAACCCATGCTCACCCAAGAGTTGATTTCCGTAAAATACATTCTTAGTGGATCCCGATTCAACAAAAGAAACATGCTTAACAAATTTTTTTAAGTATGTGGGTCTAACCATTCAAAGGCAGGAATTTTTTTCTATAACTCTCCTTGACCCCTCGCAACCCTCCTTAAGAGTCGATTTTCGTTTTACTCTTTGTTAGAGGCACTCTATTCCACGTAAGGAACATTACATACCAATTTTCAGGTAGGTTGATCTAATAGTTTAAAAACGGAAATATTTATCTATTACGCCCCTTAATTCCCCGAAATGAAACTTGGGGGTTGGTTTTCGCGAAACCCATTTGTAGTGGTTCTCTACTCTACGAAAGGAATCAGCTTACCAAATTTCAAGACTGTACGTCTAATAGTTTAAAAATGGGAATAACTATCTATATCGCCCCCACAACACCCTTTGGGGGTCAATTTTCCCAAAACCCATTTTATAGTGGATATTTACTCCATGAAAGAAACATGCCTACCAATTTTCAAGCAGGTAGGTCCAGTAGTTTAAAAACGAAAATATTTATCTATTACGCCCCTTAATCTCCGCAACCCCACTTGGGGGGCTATTTTCCCAAAACCCATCTTGTAGCTGATCTCTACTCTATGAAAGGAATCTATTTATCAAATTTAAAGACTGTACGTCCAGTAGTTTAAAAATGGAAATAATTATCTATAAAGCCCCTTAAGCCCCGCAACGCCACTTGGGGATCGATTTCACGAAACTCATTTTGTAGCGGATCTCTACCCTATGAGAGGAATCTGCTTACCAAATTTCACGACTGTGTGTCTAATAGTTTAAAAATCGGAATAATTATTTATAACTCCCCTTACACCCACCCCTTGGCGGTCCCCTCCCCACAACACCCTTGGCGGTCAATTTTCCCAAAACCCATTTTATAGCGGAAACTTACTCCATAAAAACGGAATGGAAATTAGAATTGTCGAGTGCCAGCGCAAAGCGTTTATACTGTGTAAAAAGAAAAGAACAACCATGAATGAATAATAACAAAAGAACCCCGCTGCGGGGGGGGGGGGGTATGGAGGAAGGCAAACGCGGCTACCACTTAAATGGCGCTGAGCGAGAGGGGAGGAAGAAGCCAGGGAGGAAAAAAATTGCCACAGACCATAAATCTTGAGCGGGAGAGCAGCGACAGTTGACACTGGACCTGTTTGATTTGCAGTAGAGCGTTTGGTGTTGTTAATGAAAAATTAAAAATGTAGTAATTAAGGAGGTTTAAGGGGGAAAATCCACTTTGTGGTGGCGTATGAATATTTTAATTTAGGTTGTGGATACGTAAACGTTTGTACTTGGGTTTTCGTGGTTCTCAATAGATTTAAATATATTCCTGGCTAACTAAGTGATGAAACTAGATATCGACTCCATGTGTAAATCGTTATGTATCACATCATTTCTAACGTACCAAGGTGCGTTCGTCATGATGCGAAGAATTTTATTTTGAACTAGCCGTTACCCTCCCGCTTCGCTGGGTATTTCATGATGTTTTATAAATATATCTGTTTATATTCTGACAGACAGACAAAAATTTTAAAAATTGGTTTTTTGTTATGAGTACCGTATATACTTTTAGTGCATTAAGTAAAAAGCTGCTAATTTGAAATTACAAACAAACTTCAATTTTATTTATTTGTATAGATATAGATTGGGATTATAATAACTATTGTTTAAATGTGACTAAAAATGTAAATAAAAAAAAAGAAAGGATTAAAACTAACCGTAAAACTTATCAATTTTTTGTTTCTTGCATTGCTTTTTACTTATGAAGCCTTGATTTATTATTTTTAAAAGTGCATCCGAAACAGCCGATGCTCTACTTAACTGAACAGTGAGATAACTATCATAAAAAAAATTATGGCACGTGTCAGCGTATTATGTGCGCGTAACACTGTTATGTCTCATGAAGAGCATCGGTCGCCAGTAACCAAAACAAAGACTTCATTAGCTCAGCTTGGCGTTCATCTTGGCATTCAGTTTCCCGTTCACCCGTATAGTTTCCGTTCCCGTAAGAATACGGGAATAAAATATAGCCTATGTTACTCCCCGTTAATGTAGCTTTCCATTAGTGAAAGAATTTTTAAAATCGCACCAGCCGTTTCCGAGATTAGCCGGAACAAACAGACAGACAGACAGAAATTTTAAAAATTGGTTTTTTGTTATGAGTACCGTATATACTTTTAGTGCATTAAGTAAAAAGCTGCTAATTTGAAATTACAAACAGACACTTCAATTTTATTTATTTGTATAGACTACTTGTATTTTTTTCATGTGGGTGGCGGCTGAATGTTGTCATCAAAAAGAGTGATATGGAAGGGAGGGTCGATAACCCTCCCTCCCATTTCCTAAAAATTGCCTGAGATATGTCAACATTAATTGCAATTCTCCAATGTGTCAGCCAAATTTCTAGAGTATCTAAGAAATTTTTTATAGCTTTTAACGTGTATTTGAGCTGGGAACCTTGTTATAGCACCGCAGAGTCATCCACGAACAGGCAAGTACTGATGGTGGGGTATTGTGGGAAGTCAGGATTGTGTAAATGTTGTACAAATACAGTGAAAGGGTACTGCCCTGGAGAGTGCCGCTTTGACAAGCACCGTAATTTGAGCATGTGTTATTTACAAGAACCTGGAAGGTTCTATTGTGTAAATAATTGTGTACAATTTTAATTAGATAAACAGGAAAGTTGAGTTTTATTAATCTGTATGTGAGGCCATCATGCCACATCTTGTCGAATGTTCTCTTAACATCTAAGAAAACACCAACAGTGTAGAATTTGTTTGTGAAACCTTCGTTAATAATATTTGTGACGTATTAGCTCGTGTAGCGTTGAATGGCCCTTCCGGAACCCGTGTTGTTCTGGGGGAATCCAATCTATGGCTTTGCAGTGAGTTTGTATTTTTGTTAAAATTATTCTTTCTTAGCAGTGGTGTTTATTAAACTAATTGGTTTGTAACCGAATGTGAATTTATGATTCCAGACATGGTTTTGGCAGCCTGACCACGTAAGTTTGCTTCCAGAGTGTTGGAAAGTGATTTTTAATGAGGCATTGATTGTATCTTTTAATTAAATGTGTAATAGCATTTAAAGTTAAATATTTAAGAGCAATATTTGAAATTTGATCTGGGCCAGCAGCTTTCCTATTCTGCAATCTTTTAATAATGCATCGGACTTCAGAGGGGGAAGTAGAGGAGACTCCATGAAAGAAACATGCTTACCAATTTTAAAGCAGGTAGGTCAAGTAGTTAATTTTTAAAAGGATGTCTACTCAAAAATAAAAATTTGCACCAGTATTTCTGACACCTTAATAAAGAATCCATAGAGTTTAAAAACAATTGATTTCTCCATTTTAAAAAAGCAATAAAATGTATAAACCTACACATCGGCAATAAAATATTTTAATATCAAAATTTTAAAAAATTACCCCAGTTTAAATTTTTGAAAAAGTACAGTTTTTCTTCTTTCACACACAAAACTAAAATAAAATTCAAGATTTGACTTTAAAAAAGTTGCTTAAAAATATATACACTCAAGAGCAAAAACATTATGATCACCCTTACATTTTGCAATGAACTCGCCTGGATGACGTGGAAGGCACATGATCAGGTGGAAGTGGTATTTAACTGCTGCTGGAGAGTCTGAAGAATCATTCTTTCACTTACTTCTGTGTGTGATGGGAAAGGCTGCGGATCTAAGTGACTTTGATACAGGGCAGATTGTAATGGCTCAGAACAAGTATTTCAGAAACTGCACAACTCGTGGGTTTTTCACGATCTACAGTTGTTAGTACTTATGCAAAGTGGATGAATGACAGTGAAACCAGCAGTAGACTACATGGTGTTGGATGCCCACACACTATCAAAGAAAAAGGCCGTCAGAGACTGTCTTGCATGGTGAAGCAAAACCAGAGCCAAACAGTGGCTCAGCTGACAGCCCAATACAATGCAGGGCCAAGAAGAATAGTATCGGAGCACATAGTTGGATGTGGGGCTACACAGCAAACGTCCCACTCGTGTGCTTTTGCTGACAAAGCGTCATCGCCAACTTCACCTGCGCTGGGCCTGGAACATCGCGACTGGTCCATGGATCAGTGGGAGAGAGTTGCCTGGTCAGATGAATCACGGTCTGTCATTCGCCACACCGATGGCCGTGTCAGGATACGCCATCTTTAAGGCGAACAGTTGCTCCCTCAATGTACAGTAGATCATACACAGGCCGGTGGTGGCAGTATTATGCTTTGGGGGATGTTTTCTTGGGCATCTCTGGGACCCATAATTGTGGTAGAGCAGACCATGAATGCTACAGGGTATCTGAACATCATTGCGGACCAGTTGCATCCTTACATGGCCTCTTGTTTTTCCGCATTCTTACATGGCCTCATTTTTCCAGCTGCAAATGAATGTTCCAACAGGACAACGCCCTTTGTCACAAGGCTAAAATTGTGTTGGAGTGGTTCCAGGAACATGATGCGGAATTCCAGTTAATGTCTTGGCCACCTAACTCACTGGTTCTCAATCCGATAGAACACATTTGGGATGTCATGGGACGGCAGCTCAGAGTTCAAAGACCACGAATTCGAAATATCTTGGATTTGCATGACCGTTGCTTAAACACCTGGTACAATCTGTCTCCGGCCATCTACCAAGGACTTGTGGCATTCATGCCAAGGCAGGTTGAAGCTGTGTTGTGTGTCAAAGATGGGCCAACTCATTATTAAAAATGGTCATAATGTTTTGGCTCTTGAGTGTAAAAGTATTTTTTTTAATGATGGTTTATTTATTGTACTAGTACATCTATTTTCTACTGAATCTTTTATGCTCCAAACTAAATTTTACAAATAGTAAACACAAAGACAAATGCGCCATCCAAAGTTTATTTCAGATGATTTTTACTACAGATATACACAGGATTTGTAAAAGCAAAGTTATGAGTAGAATGATTTCACATGATTTCCAAAAGATAAAATTATTATCCTTCCAAAATAATTTTCAAAAAATAAAATGATCATCATCCAAAATGATTTCTAAAAGAATAAAAAAAGAAGAATTATTCAATATGATTTTCAAAAGAACAACAAGAAATGACATGATCATTACACATGATATTCAAAAGACAAAAGATGATAATTTCAAGCAATATAACAAAAACTCAAAAATAATGATTTTTTAATGATTCAACAACAACATTCTTAGGGTTTTCCAAAAGCATATAATTCCACTTGATTTTAAAAAGAGACAAAAATAAGATAATTTTTCCATATGATAACAAAACATTTGTTAAAATAAAATGATTATTCTACAAGCCTTTCCAAAAGTAAGATGATTATTTTACAAGACTTTCTAAAAGTAAAAAGACTATAGAATACATGTTTATAAGATCTTTAAATAAAGGTAATTGCTCCAAATGATTTGTGAAAAAGAGAAGAAATAAAATTATTTTTGGATGATCTATAATATAGAGCAGATGTTTTTTAAAGTTATGATGCTCTCTCTGTTAAGAAACAAATGTTCAATATTTTAATGATGATTTCTTGCTGAAATAATAAGATGATTTCTTGGAGAAAGAGATGCATCAAATATTGGGACAATACATCCTGGATGACCTAAAATAAAAGAAAAATAATAATATATATACATAAAAGGAAGATGAAAAGTGCATAATGGAATAAAGTATAAACATTACTAACCTTGTTCATATAAGTAGATTAATCTATCTAACAAAATTAAACTCTCAACTACAGGTGCAGCCATCAATCTTAATGAATAAAAGATCAAAACATCCTTCCATTTCATTAAACATTCAGCTGTTTCAGGAGAAAAAAGTAAATCCTGCGGAATTCTTACCAAATCATATCTACCTAGAACCCTTTCAGCATATCTGAAAAATATATACTTTATGTATATAACTAAAGTACTATTCTTAAAGAAATTACATATAAGTTGTGATGTCACTATATATAATTCCCTTTAGTATTTCAATACAATTTTAATACTCACTAAACTAAGAATTCTCTATAATAGCACTTTTTATACAACATTAAGAGTAAAAATTACAAATACATTTAAGGGGGTTGGTTCACCCATATGATGGCCTGTTTTTTAAAAATTTTTAAAGGGGTTTTTTTACGACCAGCAAATACATAGAACTTTAAGTTTATTGTTTATTAATATGTATTTTAAGAGAATGTGTATAAATGTTTAGCAAAAAATATCCAATAGAACATGAGTTATAGCGCTCTGAAAACACTTGCCTAAAAAAAATGGACGTTTACTTCCTCCACGATTCCAGCCGATTGGCTTATCTGAATTTTAAAAAATTAATGGTGTTTTAATATATAAGCTTAAATTCACAGAATGGACTACACTCAATTGAAAATATCAAAAATTGGATTTTTGGTAGGCCTCAGAAGAAAAAATTTCGAATTTCATGGGTTATAAAAAAAAAAGAGAAATATTTTGAATTTTGGAATGATCATAGTCCATTTGGTGCATATATATATGATGAGTCTACCATATAGATTTGAAGTCATTCACTCAAACCGTTCTTGAGATATGATAGAGGAAAGTTTGAAAAACACAGTTTTGAGAAAAACATGTTTGAAATTTCAAGTTTGATTAAAAGAATGAAAATCTTAACTTACACTCAATCGGCGATGCCTGGTGGCAAAGACCAAAACAAGTTTGACCAAATTTTCAATATTGATATTTCCTTTTAAACCTCTACAAACTTGTATGATCGTATATTTCCATAGAAGGGTCAATGGTATCAAGTCAACTGTACATAATAGGCCCAGCCTTCGATTGTCAACTCAGCAGTCAAAACAGCTGCTCTTCTAGCACTTACTTGTTTATAAGGACTTAAAATTTTAAAAAATCACTTTACTACTGTATTCTAGATCAGCAATTTATGGAGAAAAAAATTTGATTTTTTTGAACCTATCACATGGGTGAACCCCTTTAAAATATTTATAAATATTTAGAAAATATTAAATATTTTTGCACAAAATTATTTGGCAGTTACAACAGTAAATGCTAAAACACAATCAGCTCAGAAAGCTACAATATTTTCATTACTTATTTAACAATTAATGTTTTAAGGGTCAATTTATTAAAACTTTAACAAAAGTTTTAAAGAAACAAAATCAGATCTAACAGAGGAAAACAAAATTAAATTCACTTAACTTATTCATATAGATCTATCTTATTGTAAAAAAATTTTATTCTTTCAGTCAAATGTTTTAAAAATAAGCTGTTTTAAAAATAAGGTGTTTATTTAACAAGATACAAATAATTCAAATTTTTTTCCCCATGATGAAAATCTTTAAAACATTTAAAAATACATAAAAATTCGTTTTATTTTTGAAAGAATTTTAGAGTAAGAAATTACAAACTTACACAGGAAATGGCAAACGTTCTGCATGCCTCACACCCCCCATTCCCATGCGTTTGTAAAGAGGTGATACAGTAACAATAAGTCTTTCCAAAGCAGCTCTGTAGCAATGAATCTTTAATGATGGAGCATCATCTGCACATTTAAACAAAAACCATAAAAACGTCAGTTTCATTTATAAAACTTAATCATTCATTTATATAAAAAGACAATTTTCACTGTTACATTACAAAGGAAATAACACTAAAACATGAAGCATCACTCATCCACAAAAATAATTCTATTATAGTAAATTTGGATTCAAAAATAAAACATATAAACTGTACACATAGGTCAAAGGTAATTATAAAAATGTTACAAACAACAATACGCAGATGCAGTAAAAGTAATAAAATTCATGATTAATAAATTGCATACCAATGTTTTAACTTCAGGGCAAAATCACACCTTAATTTTCGTGTAACGATTTCAACATTTATCAGTTACACTTTAATTAAATTCTTTTGTTCTTTATAGTCAACATTCTAAATCAAAATATTATCAATCATCAAAATAATGATTAAAATTATATAACTTATCTCTGAATACAAATTTCAACAATTTGCAAACCATTTATAAATTCATTCAACTAGAATTAGAATGATGCAAAATTAATAAAAATATCCAGATTTTTCCATGCTAACAGTTTTTTCAAAATTTTTAAAAATAGATCAATAATCATTCCATATGATTAAACATTAAGCTCATATTTTTAAAAAATCTTTGCTTTTATTTGTGAATGAGTTTATACAAAAATCATTCATAATACTAATATAAATGAAGAAACAACGATCTTAAATTTGAATTATACTTGATACCAAATAAAATCAAAAACTGCTAGCAATAATACAATTTTCATGTTGTTTGTTTAAAAATTGTCTAATTTTATTACACTGAATTAACAATATGCAATTTAATTTTTTTAAGTAACTTTTAATCTGCTAATAAAATCCATAAAAAAATTGCATCAAAACCATGAATTCTCACCTTGAAGCCTTTTAATGTGCATCTCTATAGCATGGCAAGCCATTTCTCTTGCTTCATCACTCATATCATAATTAAAGGTTTTCACAAAATTACTCAGAGGAAAGCCTTCATATTCACTAAAAATTTTAAAAAACATAAAATAATTAAACCCAAATATTCAAAGTATCCCTATACCCTAAAATTAGCATGCAATTTAGATGCAATTCTCTTTGCATTCTTAGCATTTATATTTTGATAAAGTGATACTTAATTAGTTCAGATGAATTGCTATTGTTGAAACAAATGAAAATTTCTGTAAAAAATAAAGAACTTTAGGAAAGAAAATTATATTATCAAGATAAAGATTATACTTTTTAAAATCTTTTCAGCAGTGATGATGTCAAATGAATTTCAATGGAATATGTTCTTAAAATGTTAAAGAATCGAACTACATCTGATTACCTACACAGTGAAAAGTAACTTTCAAGCTATAAATGCAAAAGATCATTCTAAATATTTTTCAAATGAAAATATCAGCCAGATTTGTAAAGAAATAACGTTTTTCTGTAATAAAAAGAATAATCTTCTTAAAAACAGATTAACACTGTTAATATTCTAAACTTTAGTTAAAGCTGAAATATGTTATATAACTTTCTTATTGTGAGGTCAAAAGTAATTATATCAATGGGGGTAATATATCTGTTCAGAATTGAATATTTTCTTCCCATGTCTGGAAAGAAACCAACTGATTTTCAAGTAAATTATATATTTTATTTAATGGATTTGTATTAGTACTTTTTTCTATAGAAACGTTTTCGTAATTTAAAGGATCATTTTATTAATTTTGATGCTATTTTTTAAAGTACTCCTTAAAGTACCCTAAATGAATATTCAACACAAAAAAGAATCTTTTGACAATTCAAAAAGTTGAAAATGAAACAATCATCACATGGTAGCTATGCCAAAAACTACAACCATAGTATTTATTTTGGAAGGTAAGGAAGTGTTACACTTGGATGCACCATTTTTTTCACAATTAAAGCATTCTGAAAAAGTTATTTTATTTTTTTATAAATATTTCAAAAATTATTTCATAATGCAAATATTTTTTTGAATTTGTGTTTAATTTTGAAGACATTATAGAAACTTACAAGAACATAACATGATAAATACATTCATATGTACAACACATAAATATTTTGGACAGTGAAATTAGTAAGGTCACAATAAACAATATTTAAAAGGGTATCAGTTATAATTTTTACAATCAACTATAATTTCTAATTACTATTAACAGGTCTTTCAATATATTTTTACAAACAGTTGCTTACTTTTCTAAAGAAAATAAACTTCAATCACTTTTACGTAGCCACTAAAATTCACTGCTTTATTACTCACATTAATTACAACTAGATTTCACATTGAAATCTGGAGGAGTGTGTATTCCACCCAATTAATTTAAATTATTTTTGTCTACTGCATGTTTGTTCCACATACATATAAATGCATTACTTTAATGTTAGAAAATTTTAAATTCTGTCAAAAAATCACTTTAATTAGTAATTAGAATTTAAACATCACCCATCCTGTAGAGTGGTTCGCAACGCTGACTGCTGCACTGTTGGACCTGGGTTCAAATCTAGGAGAAGACATGGATGTTTGTAAATATATAGAGCCTTTGTAGCATGGAGACACTCTAAATAGGTGTTAAGCCATGAGCCCTCTTGTGAGGTTGGTGGAAGGGATGAGAGAGGGGAGGCCCTGATCACCCCTAGGGGTACTCCCTCACAATTGAGGTGGGAACGAGCCAAATCGTACTGTCATCTGTACAGCGCTCAAAGCTACGGCTAATGACAGGCATCACTTAGCCCATTGCCGATTAGGTGGCATTGATAACAACAGAATTACAACACTTAAATTACAATAAAAAAATTAAAACACCATTATATTTAACAAACTATGGTTAAGAAATTTGAAGAAAAAAATATGAACTGGGCTGTTTCCCTCATTTTGTCTATTCTGCAAGTTCATTCCCTCATATTCTTCTCAACATGTACCACAGAGGCCTAATGTGAAATTTGCATAATTTTCCAGCTATTTCTTCTTAGTTCTGCATTTTCAGTGTCACACACATGTACCATATATTCAACCAACATTTAAATATTCTTAAAATAGATACTCCACTTTCGGAATGCTTGTTTAAGATCTTTTACAATATATAAAGTAAGTTAACTTGCATGCAGGAGGGAAATTAAAGATATAAGCGTATTGAAATTCTTTGAAAACCAAAACTGCTACAGGAATACTTACAAAACATTTTAAGATTGATCAGTATTCAACACATACTACAAGTTAATATGAAAATATATTTTCAGGTCAATTTTTTTTCAATCTACATATTAATATTTTTATTGAAATTCAATAAAACAAGTTCCAGACAACTTTTACTACATTAAACATATTGAAAACCTGAAAAACATTTTAAAAAATAAATTTATTAGTTATTAGAAATATTTCCTAATATTTTTTTCTACATGCACTCCTGGCATATTTTAAAATCAACATTTAAAAAAGTATTAGTTGAATGGCTAGCTCAAGACATTTACATACAAAAGACAAATATGAAGAAACCATAATTACATTAATATGAGACAGACTTACTAGTCACCAACAAGTTGCATATAACAACATCCAACAGAAAACAACACTTTTGACTGGTCATTTTTAACAAAAGCCTTTAAAAGAGCTTCTCCGAGATTGCCACATGTATGCAAGCCCATTAAAGCAAATTGAATTTGCTAGAATTAACAGAAATGAGAATGAAGCATAAAATCACAGTTTACAGCCATTTACACTTTAATACTTAAATTTTAGCCACAGAAAATCATCTAGTTTAGAGTATAAAATTCCATTTTATGTTATACACAAAGAATCCTCATTTATTTAGCATAGTAGGAATTGATAGAATTTTAGAAATATCTGTATGATAAAAATCAAACTATACTTGGATCAAAAATAATTATGTTTTTTATTACACTCTTTTCATTTTATTGAGGCTTAGCAATATTTAAAAATATAAAAATTATTAACAATACTTTCTAAATTGAAACTTCAACTAAAACTCATATGAAAGAGATTTGTGTCAAAATATACTGTTAACATGTAGAATTATACATACTTTTCAATAATATGCAATCTCAGTATCAACATTTGCTAGAATTATCTTCTTAAAAAAAATTGAAGGCCAACCTATGCAAATGCATACCACATATGTGTCTATGTACCAGTAGCTTTGCATATAATTATCAATATTTGCTTACTAGAATTCTTTTCGTTGTTCCCTTCCACCCCTTCTGTCTTATTTCCAAGTCATAATGGAAATACGGAATTTAGCAGGATGATAAAACACAGGATATCAAATGCATGTTTTACAAATGAACATGCAAAAAATTGCATGGTATGAATAAGTACCTCCTAGAAAGCTGAGTATAACAATGCATCTAATAAAAATTCATATCCTGAACAGCATGCTTTTATCCTTATAAAAAAACCGAAACAAAGAAAAGTTTTTCATAAATAAACAAATAAGAAACTATCTTTGATAAATTATGAAAAACTAGATAAAAATGAGAAAAAAAACTAAGGGAGGAGGGGAAATTGTATTTATTCACTAAACAAAAAAACAGTTTCAAGTTACCAGAGATTAATGCAATAAAGAAAAAGTAAACATGATAAATACATTATTATTCTCATCTGAAATAAATTGAAGTAAAAAGGATACTTGAGAGAAAAATATATCTAGTCTTTAGTTAGCAGAATGATATATTTAAGAGAATTGCCACAAGTGACATAATTAAAAACAGTCAGGTTAACTTTTTTGCTTGAAGAAGATTAAGTTTTTCGCATATCTTAACTCAATAAAAGAAGCAACAAAGATTTACAATGAATATCATAGAAGGAACAAATACCCCTATAGAGATAAATTGTCTAAATATTTACAAGTTTTGTTTTTCAGTTTGTCTTCATAGTTTTATAAAACACACTAAACTCATTACTAGATCACTACACATAGTAAAAAAAAGTACAAATGCTTATAAAACTTTCCAACTAATTTGTCAGGTTTTACAGGTAATTTGCAATCTAAAGAGAAAAAATTACAAGCATGAAATTTATATAATCAATAGTTACAAAAAAGAGATTTAATTTTAATACATGTTTTAGCTGGACATACTTTTTCTATTAAAATCTCCACCATAACATTAATTGAAACTTTCTGCCAAAGTTTTTTTTTTTGCATGCTTTATTACAACTAAAATACCTTAAGGCAGATTTTTACATCGGTTTTTTAATTAAAAAAAATTAGGAAATTTTAAGGAAATAGTTTGTTGCGATTTGTTTTATTTTTCCAACATGATGCATAAAATACTATGAATGAGAAACAGCCATTATAAAAAAAAATTAAAACACTAATAAATGGAATAAAAATATGAAAAAAGTCTATTCTTCAGGATATAAGTGGTTAAAAATGTTCATTTAAGTCCAAGAACATGAAAACATTTCAACACGATCCGAAAACAAAAAGCGAGAGGACCCATAATTTTTTTTAAAAAGGAGTGTTGACTTTATATGTGTCATTGAATTTGATGTTGTTAACCTTATCAGAAAGATGAGACAACCTATATTTTTATTCCAATAATTTTCATTGAATTATTGATTTTGTTTATTAATCATAGATGCTAAACTTTTGGCTCAGCATAGAACATATAAAATGTTCCCATAATAGAATAAAATAAGTATATATATTTGTGAAATAAAGTTTCTTCCCTAATTTTTTGTTACAAAAATAAACAATTTAGAAAAATTTTTAGTATTGTTATAACAAATCTTAATTTCAGCATATAATTCAATTGCAGAAGGTGATATAAAATTATACCTCAATTCATTTAACCAGAGTCTGATCATATAGCAAATCAATTAAAAAGATATTGGATGTTTTCTTCACAATTATATAAAGACATTTTGCACTTGCACAATAATGGCAGCTCACAAAGTGATTAGTTTATAAACTGATTCAGATAAGAGAATTTATGTTTAATGTAAAGTATGCTTCTTTAAAAACATGTGGCAAAAGGTATTGTTAACAAAAAATCATTAAACAGCTCCAAAGAACGGAGAAAAATTTTCTCAACCTGCTATTGCAATTGCCTAGGTCTGCATGTATAACACTAATGTGCAACAATGTTTTGCCAGAAGAATCTTACTCCCTGTTAGACATCTGTCAATTAAGAAATTATCGGTCACATTCTAAAATATATATATATAGTCAAAGCTTATAACATTAACTGTCACTAAAATGACTTTAATTGCTTGCCGAAGATTTTGCCTATTGATTTACTATTGTTACAGTGTATATTTTGAATAAAAATTATTCCTAATGTATATCAGAGCTTACTTTACTGGTTTAATCTGTATACTTGTAAAACTTTACACTAAGGTGAACCATAATTTTTTCCCCCTTCTTTGATCACTTTACCTTAGACAAGTCGCCCTTTGTCTAATTAAAATGGAGAAAAAAATTCCAATAAAAATAAATTCTGCTCGCACTCTGCACTTATAAGTTCTCAATTTTTTTACAGATCGGAAAATTTCAGTATTTTTCAATACAAGTTTTATAAATTTTTTGGCCTACTGTCTTTTTAATCATGCAATGTAAAAATAACAAAAAGAGTAACTGCATTTATTACCTCATTAACTTCTACAGACCAGCCCTGCTGCATTACCTGAACAAAAAAATGTAAATGAATCAAATTAAAAAATAACGGTATTAATAAAACACACATACAATATGAAGCAAATTACCACATTTTCACATATTCAAGAAAACTACGATTCAATATTATAAATAAAAACAATATTTAAATGAAAACGAAATAAATAAATAACTGCATCTTTTAAGGTTAGTCAAAACAAATATAGATCAAAGAATATACTTTAACATAAAATGTGGTTGAAAATAAAAAGAAATCTTTACATCAAAACTAACCAAAAAGGTCAATTACACTGGTGTCCAAAAGTTACGCATAAATCGTAAAATGCGAAAAACATGGGAGTAAATATTCGTAAAATTATTCCAAATTTCTTGTGAATATTAATTGGGTGAAGAAACATTCTGTTTATGTAAAACTTTTCAGTCGACAACGTCCTGCGCGAAACACCGGCGCATGTCGGAACGCGGAGAAACCGATTCACGCAGCATAGGCAGTTCATACAAGTTTCGTGCAACTGCTGTGCAAAGGAACGTTGTTAACCATCAAACAAGATGAATGATGGCACAAAGAAGCTAATTGGACATGTTTAGGAAAGGAAGAATCGTTGGAATGCTGGAATCCCCCACGATCACAAACCAAAGTGTCTCGAATTCTGAATGTGGACCAGTTCGTGATCTCAAGACTGTGGCAGAGGTTTCAAACAATGGGAGATGTTAAACGACAACAAGTACCAGGTCAACCAAGAGTCACAACCTCTCGCCAAGACCGATATCTGGTAATAAGTGCACGACGTCAGAGGGGCAGTACTGCCAGAGCGCTGGGTTCGGCACTCAGTCGCCACAGGAATACGAATTTCGAGACAAACTGTTTACAGGAGACTCAATCATGCTGGCCTGTATGCCAGAAGACCAGCAGTTTGCATTCCCCTCACGTCTGCGCATAAACGCGCTCGTTTGAACTGGAGTTTGAAACATCAACATTGGAGTGTGGGAGAGTGGCCCAATGTGATGTTCAGTAACGAGTCCCGGTTTAATCTGAGTAGCGATTCTCGGCAGGTAACGATATGGAGAGAATATGGAACACGTTTTGAACCAAGAAACATAAGGGAAATAGATCATTTTCCATCAAGGAGAGTAATGGTATGGGACATCCATCAGCACAGACCTCCATTTCTTTGACACAGGGTCTGTGACTGCTCAAAGATACAGAGACAAAGTTCTTGAGCCTTATGTTCGCTTGTTTCGAGGTGCTGTCGCTCCTGACTTCATATTCATGGATGATAATGCGCCATGTCACCGAGTGGTGCTGATTGATGATTTCCTTGAAACGGAAAACATCCAGCGCATGTCGTGGCCTGTGAACTCCCCTGATTTAAATCCTATTGAGCATGTATGGGATATGCTCGGGAGACAAATTGCAGCCCTTTCGCACCCACCAAGCTCCATTACAGAACTGAAGAGAGCTCTCCAAGAAGCTCGGAACTGTTTGAGCCCACAACTCATTCATCATCTCATAGCAAGTATGGTAAATTGCTGTGCAGCGTGCCTGGCTGTCAGAGGTGACCACACGCCTTATTAAACTGCAGTATCAGTATTTATTCAATGTTTTCTTTCAAACTGCTACTTTGGATAATAAAATTAATTATTATCATTCTTTTGATTTGTTTCCTTATTTTATAACCATTTTACACTAGCATATCCCATTTCCCGCCATTCTGATTTACAGTTCCTTCTTTATTCAAATAATTATCAATTATCCTTAACTTTTGGACACCAGTGTACACGTAAGAATCATTTTGCTTCACATTGAAATAGATTTAATAAAGATTTTGCTTTCAGCTACTCCCCGCCCCACAAATGTTGGCATCTGTTTAAAATCATTATTTATGAGTATACCATAAAAACTTGAGCAAAAGTGTATCAATACATGAAAGGACCAAGTAGCAATCACAAATAAAAAAATCTAATTCAGCAATTAACCCTTTCCAAATATTCACTAAAGGAATCGACTGTCACAGCGGCTTCACAATGATGAGGCAATGTCTTCTTATCCATTGGAATATCTTCATTTTCATTACGTTTATGTGTTTGTTTTCGCTCTAAACTGGAAAGTGCCTAAAATAAAATCACCAACAAAAGGTATTATTATACAATTACAATCCAAAGATAATACCAAAAAAAATTTATGTATAGAAATAAATAAGTAAAGTGTAACATCTGAAATCAAAAGATGGTTTGCTTTTTGAAACTCACGATTTCAAAGCAGAAATATTTCAAATATAGTGAAAATATAAAAACATAAGATATTAATACAAAAATTCAAAAAGAGAAAACAACTGGCTCTTTAAAAAACATTTCAATCACACACATTTTAGAAATAACATACCTTAATTTTTAGGTTTATAAAAATTCAAAAGTTTAAAGATCCCAGTTACTAAATGGTTGAGCAATAATTGAATATAGCGATACAAGTCAAAACCACACCTACATGACAATAAGTTCCACTTGAGAAGGAAGGAGGTTATTAATACAACATAACATTACTTTTGCAGAAAGTTTTGTATAACACAAAATATATAAAAAGTAACTTACTTGTTTATCAAACTTAGCAGCATCTTGCACATAACGTTTATTAGCTTCCATAGTTGCTACTCTCAAATCGCAACAGAGGGCTAGGAATCTTGATAAATGTCCTTGACCAGAACCAACATCAATCACATTCTTTAAGCCAAAATACTTGAACACAACACTGGCTACCTACATAAGTAATTTAAGGCTTAATTTTTTTTAAAATTCAAATATAGATTCTTCTTAGTAAATTATTAATTCATAAAACAAAAAATAAAATTTGCCTTTATTAATGATATAAACTGCTCTAGATTGATATGGCTAATGCACAAGGAGAAAATAAAAGGAGATTTACGAAAAATTTGCAACTGAATTTTTGAAAAATCAAATATACTGCTCTTCTCTTCCATCATTATCTTTTAACTGTATGATTTAAGTAGTAACAACAGAGTTTAATGAAAATTAATTTAATACCACATGTTTTGTTAAAAATGCAATTCAAACAAGGCAAATGTTTTAGTGTATAACATACAAGGGTGTCGAACTCAAAGGCTAACTTGGGCCAAAGATACAATTTTTAATTTAAGGTGGGCCGAAACCAAAAATTAATATGTATAGAAACGTAAGTTCACTTCAAATATAATACATTATGATAAACATAAATAAAACATGAAGAATTTAATGTTTACGTCCCAACACTTGACATCTATTCTCTGCTGCTATTTTTCCTTTTTCAGGAATAATTTTGATATTTTATTACATATTATTGCAATAACATGCCGGAAATATCGGCCTGGCTGCAAAATTGCTCATTGGGGGTCGCAAGTTTGACACCCCTGGTATATATGCTACGGCCAACGCCCGAAATCGATCAATTCAAGTTTTGGCCAAAGTTGCTGTAAACTTACTGGTTTATGTCCAATCTTTTCTTGATTTCAGGCTTTAGCCAGCCAATTCGTGAATAGTTTCGGACGATCGGTCAAAGAAGAAAGAAAGAAATCAAGAGCAGATTGTTTTACACACTGTTAAAAAAGAAGTATTTAAAAATGAGTACTTCTGTGCACTGTTTCTTTTTTTAGTACAATTATTTCAGAAGCCAGATATAAATGACATCCGAGTTAAAAATAAGCTTGTAATATATTAAAATGATTGTGTAATTCTGTTCTCATTTTAAAGACATAAAAGAAATTATTCACTGAATGTAACAACATGATAGCAAAAAGATTATATTTGCACCCTTCAAAATGATAAATTATATCGAATCTATCATTATCACATCTGGTTTTGGCCAAGGATTCCAGCCACTTCACGAAATGGCCAGCCAAAGTACACTCATGTCCATATATAAATTAAGACTAATGAAGTTCAGGCAAAGAAAGAGACAGAAGCAAAACAAATTTGACTCATTTGTAAAGTCTATTTATTAAACAAAAGGTAAAGAGCAAAAAAGATGCTATATGTTTGACATAATTAATGAAAATTGCGATTTTTACTCCCTGGAGCAAATTTTAAAAAAGAACCTATTTACAAAAAACAGTATAACATGGTTAGTATGATGGTTAATACGGAGTATGTATCCCGGAAGATGCAATACAGGCCTTAGAACGCCTACGCATGCTGAGTATCAAATTATCAATCTGATCTTGGGGAATATTACACCACTCATCAAGCAATGCCCTCCGAAGTTCCGGTAGACAGGTGGGAGGGGGTTGACGGGCTGCAATTCATCGGCCAAGCATATCCCACACATACTCTACTGGATTCAAAACCGGTGAGTATGCTGGCCAATCCATACGGGTGATATCCTCCGATTGAAGGCATTCGTCTACAATGTTTTCACAGTGAGGACGGGCGTTGTCATCCATAAACAGAAATTCAGCACCCATGGCGCCCCGAAACAAACGTACATGTTGTTCCAGAATGACATCCCAATAGATGTGGCCTGTCATCGTTACACTCTGAACATGCAGGTCAGTTCTGGAACCAAGAATAATTCCTCCCCAAATGAGCCATCCTGCACCACCGTAACGGTGTCGTTCAATGGTGTTCTCTTGGTGGTAACGGGTACCTGGCGCTCTCCATATGAAAGTTCGGCGAGAATCAGACTGCAAACTAAACCTGGACTCGTCAGAAAACATCACACAAGACCACTGTTGCGGTGTCCACAATGCATGCTCCCTACTCCAGGTTAATCGCAGGCGACAGTGAGTTGCGTTGAGGGGAACACATGACAGGCCTACGAGCATATAAATTAATACACACTAAGCGTCTGTACACGGTCTGCCTTGAAACTGTCGTAAAGGTAGCTGAAGAGAGCAGACGAGATAGGTCTGTTGCTGTGCTCCGTCTGTTTCTTTTGGCAGTAACTGTCAAATACCGGTCCTCATTCTGCGTTGTAACTCGGGGGCGACCTGTGCTGTAACATCTACTCACATTACCATCATCTTGGAATCGTTGCCGAAGTCTGGAGATGACACTCTTGGCGATTCCAAGTTCCTTGGATACTTCCAGCTGGGTACGTCCACATTCCAGTCATCCGATAATTCTACCACGTAAAAAATCATCCAAATGCTTCCTTTGTGCCATAACTATGCGGTTATTGCACTGAAAGGCTTTTAAAGTGCTTGTGAACAATTTTACTTCTTTGCCACTGTTAAGTGAAGGATGGAAACATCTCAACACCTAACGGGTGAAAACGCCTGTGACGCGGCTCTGGCCACGCCCTGTTGGGGAGTGTAACAGTTTGTGTACAGTGTGTGGGTGAAAAACAAAGAGCTTTAGCAGGCCACTGTGTTGTGTTTACTTGAGTCGCGTCAATTCATTTCGAGACACAGTTATCGACCACTTTTGTGCTAACAGCCACCATTCCTTATATACCCCTCTCTTACACTCTCGTCATTGTGACGTACTATCAGCGCCATCTGGTGGTTTCCTGTAATTTGCATATTCTTCTTCAAGATGTGTGTGATAATTCTACAGGTGAAATTTTTATTTTAGAGTTCAATTTCTGTGTGATTCTGAATCATCCTTAATTTATGGACATGAGTGTAGAATATACAATATTAATTGCAAATACTTCAGACTTTGACCAAAACGCGAATTGGCTGAGCTTCATTCTTTGGCCTTAACATTTTATATATATATATATATTAATTTGACATTTATACATCATTCATTATTGAAAAGATTACGTTTAAAATTAGACAAAATTATAATTCATTCAAAGCAATCTAAATTATGACATTAAAAGCATTTCTTTAACTAGCATATTCTTAAACTGTAGAAATATACTTAGCAAAAGAATTTTATTCAAAAAATATCCAAGGTACAATATCTGAATTATCTGCTCTTTTAAATTAAAAAAGAAAATGCATGGGTTAGAAAAATAAATTTTGATAAAAAAAGATCAACAAAATAAAAACTAGAGCATTAAAAATAACCTGAGAAATAATATCAATATAAATTTTAGGGTTTTATATTGCATAAACTAGGGTTTTATATTGCATAAACTATTTTCTAGTAAAAAATAAATCAGATGTTTCAATGACAAATAAAAACATTAAATACCTGTGCCAATCGAAAAATTTCGTGCTGCTTTTTTGGTTTTACATGTCGTCTACAAAACTCTGGAATATTCTTATGCTGACCAGACTTTCCTTCAAATTCATCTGTAGCACAGCTCCATTCATTTTCCAAAGCTTCAATACAGTAAATGGGGGGGGGGGGATTTTATTAACAATTTTTGTAATGATTCATAGCAATACAAACGATAATACACTTTTGACTTTTTTTCAGCTCAAACATTTTTAATTTACATTTTGTAAGGTTCAAACACTAGAGTACTTGATTTATGACAGTTTCACACCAAAGCAAATTTGATCGTAAATTACACAATTTCACACACAGATGTATTTACATAATTTTTCTTGACTTTTTATTTAACTTCCAAAACAAACATAGTCACAAAATTTCTAGAATTTATTTAAAGTTTTATATTTTACAATCATTTAACACGAATACATGTTCAGTAACAAAATGCCACCTTGCACAAATTCTTCAGGATGGGAATTTCAGTCAATTCTATTCTGTTGTTACCATAACAAGTTTGTTTACATCATCTAAGCCACTCTTTTTTCCAATGGTAATGTCACACTGAAAATCGTGTGCGGCTTAGAATCGAAGGCGGAAAAATTCATCGAATGGGAGAAATTGAACAAGATATTCACGGTTAGAGCAATTACAGGTTGAAATATGTATTAAAAGTCTTTATAAGTGGTAAAATAAATAAATTATTCACTTCTTATTAATTCTCATTTTAATTTTGTAAATATCAGATATCACGCAATAAACCTTTTTACAACACTACCTTTATTTTTCCCAAAAAAGTTTTGAGAATTTGGGATATGGCTTAGATTTGAGTAAATACAATATTCTTTATTTCATTGAAGAATATATGTATTAATGATTTTGATAAAGATATTTTCTGATCTTTGAGTCGGCATCAATTACTTTCAAATGTACACAAAATTTTTATATCAATAGTATTTACATGAAAATTTTTTTAAAAACTAATAAGAATACCATTAAAAAGTGGTAGGTACTCAGTGATAAAACTTATTAAAAAAATGTGGTCATGTGCACAAATCAACTTCTAATCACTGTGCATGGGCTATAATGAAATAATAATTCTCCAAAAACCAGCCTCAGTGTTGACTAATAACATTATAATTTTCCTATTTTTATTTTAAAATATTCAGAAAAATTGAGTAGTAAAAAATAAATTCTTAAAAGATAGTATAACAATAGTCACTGAAATTGAATAATCAATAAAAAGATATTTTTCTTACTTCAAAATAAAGCGCGAGTCATAACATGTCATTAATATTTATTGTAATTATCAAATAGTATAAATTTAAATCTGAACATATATTTTATATACAACTTGTTCTTACTCAAAAAGTACTTTATTAAAAGCAGTATATTTTTTTCAATATCATTTTGCTTTCATTTTTTACCTCTTCGATTTTTCTTATATAAGCATTTTATCTTTTTCGCATCTAATCTTCACATTATCATTAGTTTGATTTGAACATATTTTTTAATGATTCTGCTTTTTGATGTGTAACATCTTTACTCTCGGTTGCTGGATATTTGTTGGAGTAATTTCGTGAAAAGGGATGGAAATGCATAACAGGAAGTCGGGGAAGCGTGCGCTGTTTGATTTGACCAATCAGTGCGCTTGGCAGCGTCTTTCCCGTACCCTCCGAGTGAAGTTCTATTTTTTCTCCTTCATTCAAGAGGGGTCCCCCCCGAGTGGTCTAAGCCGTGGGATCTTTGTTTTTGTTTTCTCACTTTAGGGTCAGAGAAGAAGCTAAGTCCTTTAGCTGGATCTTGTAAAGATATAAACACGTGGGGTTCAACTCTAGTAGTCATATAGCGGCCAGTCTTTTTTATGTTGTTAAATTTAGCAATTCAAAATATTCGAATTCAAAAACTCGGTTTCGTTTTCTTGACTCTAAATCCCCATCGCACATACCAGCAAGTATTATTAGACTTCATCTAGGATAAACTCAATTGTCAAAGTCTCAGGGCTCGTTGTGTATGAAATCTGAGGTTATATTAATATGTGTAAACTATATTAATAATTAAATAAACTGTTAAGCGTCTGACAAAGTTCATTATTCTTAAAAAAATACGAATAAGTAATATAGAATTTTTTGAATAAATATTTTAGTGTATATCTTTTTCATACTTTGAGGTTAATTCCTGACCCTGTCAATATGATATTTTTAATTGTGATTAAAAAAAACTAACTAAAATTTAATACACGGGTAATTTTGATTTTCTCTAATATTTAAACATTTACCAAGCTGATTAAATTTTCATGATCTTGTGATTTACAGAGACGGGTAAATCCAGAGCAGAATATATGCGAGATTTTCGGTAAAAGAAACGTGAGGAAAAAATTAAAAACTGGAAGAGTACAGCCGAAAAGAATTGCACATAATTCAACTCAACCCAGCAGGGATTTTCGGGCACGTGCACCGAACACAATTCTCTCACAAACATCAACGGCCTACCCAACTACTGCTTTACCAAATCTATTTGTCAGTCAGGCAACTTTACGATTGTCCGCTCATAATTTTTTTGAATGATGAACTCAAGCTCGAAATCAACACAAATCGAAATGTTTCGACAACTAACAGTGGTACTGTTATTGACGCTGTTTTTCAACAGTTATTAAATACTTTGAACTTTGAAATCACAAGTGTTAGTGTCATATTTTAGTTATCATAATTCTATTGTGTGCGTGTGTTTCTGCTTTTCCCCAAATTGAACAAGAATAGTTATTTTTGATAAAAAATTTTGCATTACTCCCTGGGTTAATTAAATAAAATTTTAATAAAGATATAATTATTCGATAGAAAATTATTTCCAATCCTAACCGATTCATTTTTTTCAGGATTTAAGTTACTATTGCGTATTTACCACGATAACATGTCAGATGTTACACATCATATGCGACTACTGTAAGACTCATTCCTTTTTTTTCAAAAGGAACATCATATTATCACAAGTAACCTTTGCAATTTCAGTAGATCGATTATTTATTATTCAAGTTGTACTGTAAAGCAACATGAGGAAGCGATAGATCTCATAATTTTAAACTATGATCAAGTAAAGAGGATAACACTTAAGCTATAGCACCTCCTTTTCTAAACTTCCTTACCAACATGAGGAATTTAAGCCTTGATGAATTTAACATGCATCAGTCCCTCTACATGAAGGGTGTTTCGTGGTACCAGGTCTTAAGTTTATATGACTCAACTGAAACAATACTAGCCAGAAGTTCACAATCATGAGTACTCAGCTACCCCACAACCTTTTTTCAAACTTAAAAAATTTATTTTAGAGTGAGAGTTTGTAATTGCTTTATTATTTTAAATAACAAAATGATTTTAGAAATTTGTTCATTCTTTATCCTTTTATATTATCTTAGAGCAAAATTAGAATTTGCAATTGCCTTTCTGCAGATTTATATCAAAATGTGCGGAAAAGAAAAAACAGTTAAAATTTTCACTGAGGCAGCGATTTTTTTTTTAAAAAAATTTATTCCTACTACAATTAAAACCGATAAGATTATATTTGGTATGAAATTTACAGTGTAAAAAAAAACCCTATAGTACAGTTATTTTACTGAGAGAAAGAAATTATGTATATTTAACCTATTATTAGAAAATTAACAAACATTGAAAGAACTTCTAACCTTTCATGAATACTAAAGAAATATTAGGAAATTTACAATAAAAAATTTAACTTCTATCTGAATATAAATGCAAATCTTAAGATATCATTAGATTTTTTATACTTTTCAGGTCAGTCAGATCCTCATACAGAGTCCTCATGAGAGAAAAGATTATTAATTTAAGTAAAATGTTTACACTGAAGTTTATTACAAATTTTGAAATTTGATATTTTTAATTATCCTACTTTTATTAGAATTAGGAATGAATTATAAATATACCAAGTGTCTAAAAAGAATGACTACACTTTCAAATATAATTTATGAAAAAATCAAAAATATTCCCCAACAGGGGTTTTTTTTTGTTGCTGTTGTTCCATAAAGAAAACGAAGTTCTTTACAATTTTTTATTGCACGATTTCAATGTGCACAACGTTATTTGCCTGCAACGCATTAAGTCTATACATGATTTCTAGCCATGTTAGAAATCGTAGTTTCTTTAATCTTCTCTTTATGTATAAATTAAAACATAAATGAAACCTTATTTACAATTAATTTTTGAAAGTGTAGTCATACTTTTCAAACACCTTATAATTTAAAGTAATCTCTTTTTGAATTCTAAAAATAATTCAACGTTTCTCTTTTTCTCATAATAGATTTCATGAAGTCAGTAAGTACCAAAAAAGTTCGTTATATGGAAAATTCATTAAATAAAGACTCATCTTTTAACATACTTTAGAGACCACATATAAAACAAATTTCAAATTCATAAATACTATAAAAAAATTTTAAAAAGTAATTAATCCCAGTTTTTATCTATTCAATTTATATATTTTATCTATCAAAAAGAAATCTGCAAGGAGAACAAGAAAAAACATTGATCAGGAATGCACTGCATTTTCAACATCATAAAATAATTTTATATTAAAATTACTGAATTTTTAATAACATTCTATAATTTTAAATATACATTTTATAACCAGTAGTTTTAAGCATAAACTACTACATGCATCCTTAATTTAAATACTGGCAAAATCTGTAAATTTTACTTTTTTTTTGTTTGAAAAATTACAGCTTCAATGCTCTAGGTAAGTTAGGTACCTAGTAAAACCAATTCAAGGCCACTAATCACCATAAAATGTGTTAAAAGATTTTTAAAAAGGCCTGAAGCAATTCCAAAATAAGTTGGAAAAAAAATCAAATCACAAGAAAAAAATTTGTTATATGGAAAATGCACTTCACTATTTGTAAGCTACTTAACAAAAGAAATAGTAAAATGTTCTTGGTTCCAGGAAAAGTTTGCAAAATAGAGAAATTTGCAATGTGGAGGTTTGACCACAAAAAAGCATTTTATCATAATAAAACTCGAGAAGTAATGACTGCCCAATACTGAATACAAACTTTTAGTGATAAAAGCATGTAGGTGATCATGGCTGACATACAAGTTTAATAAATAAATGAAACTAATAATCAAAATAACTACACAACCTATATTCAAAATTTTACAGTCAGGCATCAAAATCATGCACAGTCAGGAAGAGTTATATATATATATATATATATATGAAATAGACGTGGCTGTTGAAAGGTATTTTTTATATGATTACTATTAATTACGATTGATGTTCGCTTTGGCTGGAATTGACGACAGTCCTGTGATTATTCAAATCTGTTTATTCCACATCTTGAGCACATATAAACAAGTTAAACATAAAGCATGAAATGGACAACCCAGAACAAAGAAAACAAATGCACAACGAGCTGCAGCCGGCTACATGTTGCAGCAAATACAGAAGCGAAAAAGGAGTTGGTCTCCAGGAATCTCGCTATTCATAGGCAGCTCAAATCACATGATCTGAGTGGGTAGCTAAATGTAGTTTAAAATATTCTCGTTAGACGCTGGCTAATTTATTAATTGAAGTTCGGTCCTGAAGGGATGGACTAAAGATAGTTAAGTTATTTAAAAGGATTATATTACTGGGATTTATTACATATATATATATCCCCCTCCCCCCCCCCAAAAAAAATTCTTTATACATTTTTATCATAACTAAAAATATAAGAAAATGAATAATCTCACAAAACAGAATAAAGGGAGGGAACCCTTATGACAGACTTAAAATCTGCACTGAAAAACAATTAATAAAATCTTATAACCAATTCACATCCAAGAGTAACAAGGTAAATAAGTTAGGAAGACGATGATTAAAATCAGGGAACAATGTTATCTTAAAAATCCTTTTTACAATGCAAAAGTTCTCCAATTAGACTATTTATACAATCTCTAAAAATTAATTTTATTTTTGAAAAATAATTGGAATGTTAAAAATGCATTTCATACATGAAAAACTCAATTAAATTAAAACAAGGAACAAATTTGCTATCCAATTAAGGAATCGCACCAAGCAGAGCTTCTTGTCGAGTGATATGGAATCCAAGATGGCAGCCTAGTGGCAACAAATCATCAGGAAAATAATTTTAAAGAAATGTTTTAAATTATTTTTCAAATAAAGAATATTGAAATAGATTGAAAATAACCAATATCAATCAATAATTAATATCAATATAATGTAATAAAAATTATAATTATATATAATAATCACATATAATAATCATAATACAATATAATAATTACATGTAATAATAATCATATAATATAATACTAATTATTAGATATAATAATTGTATTATATAATCTACACTATTAAAATCCGAAGGTAAACAAACGTATGTACCTATCTATGTGCGTCTATCTTCTCACGAACAGCACCGTGCAGAAACTCGCGGAAGGTACCAAAAGGTCGGGAATGATCCGAGGAAGCCGTATTGACCATTTATATTCAGATATTGTAATTAGTTGAAAGATATTAATTAAAAACCTAAAAAAACGGGTTTGGGTGTCAACTTTATTTGTGTACATTGTTGTAACACTGTTATTGTTACAAATATGACAAAAGTTGGCGGCAATAATCGGTTTTAAGCCAAACTGGAATTTCATGATATTGCGCTGTTGACTGTATTAATTTACTTTGTTTAAAAACTAAATGCTTTTAACATGTGATTAACTTGAAATACATTATTAAAATCCCAATTTCTACAATGTTTTACATTTTTTACACATTCCTATGGATTTTCTAGGTTTTAATTTCAAGGGGAAAAAACTATTTTTCAAATAGATTGGTACATTGTATGTCATTTTCGACGCTGCCAAGTTCGATTTAGATGGCATATTGTAAAACTTCTTTAAAAAATTTATAAAATTTCGTAACTTTGATTTTTTTCCACTTTTTTTTATGCTCTTTTGAACATGAAATATTTTTTAAAAAGGCTCTTCTCTATTTCAAGGAGTCATAAAAATGCAACGAAAAAAATTGCTAAAATCACCAAATGCCAATAATAATTAATTGGGATAAATCTACAAAAGAATTGACCAGTTTGAGGCTTATGGAACATGTGCTGACAAACAACTTTCTGATACATTACAACTGATAGCTTTCTTTATTTCTAAAAAAGCAATTTAGAGTAAAAACTTTAAGAATGTAAGAAAATGCTGACATGTTTTCATCAGATAGTATTATTTACATTTTGAATCTTTCTATATGCAGTGAATGCAAACAAATCTCTAGGTTATGTTTTCCATACTTCTTTTTTTATAGTTATTCGAATAATCAAACACACATCCAGATATAAGCAGTCGTTTCCAGTGCAGGTTTATCCATTGGGCGCTTGGGGTAGACAACAAGGGACTCGGGGACCTGAGGGACTCAGAAGGGCCAAGATAAGCTGGACTTAATTAGATTTTCTGATTATAAGTTTCGATTCTCAAGTGCCAAAGGGGCATGCAGATATTCTGTGCCTGAGTCTTTAATGAGCTTAAATCAGCACTGGTGATTTCAATAGTTACTGGTAAAAAAAATTTTATTCATTATTTTAAAAAAATGGATATAAATTAATATTTTTTTTAAAAAACAAAATACAGTATATTTTAAAATTATTATTCCTTACAAAATTAGTTATTTAGTAGTTAAATCATACTCTATCTTTTTTTTTCTTGTGGATAAAACTAGATTAGTTTTGTGACTTAGAAATTAAAAATAGAAACTTAAAGAAAGACTTTATCATTGGGGGAAAAAAGAGCTATAAGCATGAAAAAGCCAGTGTAATGCCGGGCTTAACCGAGGGAAAAGAAACCTGTCTGTGTAAAGGGAAAAAAATTAAAGGCATTTCGGAAAAGTTAATTTTAATGACATAAGTATAGAAATCACACAGATTGTGCATACACTCTCCCCCAGAAGTGCTGGCATTGAGAAGGAAAACGGAAAATTTTATTGGAATAAAGTTATACTCTCAAAAAGACCGTGGAACACCGGGCTAAGCGGAGGAAAACATACCCATCCAACAGAGTAAAGAGATGGGAAGATATTTCAAAAGAGGGAAATTTAGTGACCATTGATACAAAAATCCCACACACACCAGGAAATGCTGATACCTAGAGAGAAAGGGGAAATTTCCCTGGGCCATATAAAGTTATACACTCGTAAAAGCCCGTGCAACGCCGGGCCATGCAGCTAGTTATATTATAATATACATAAAATAATTGCATTTTTTTTCTTAAAATTAATCAATAAATAATTGCTGATAACTTGAAATATCCTAGAAACTGCGAGTTCCTTTAATGAATTTCATCGAACAAGGAATGATTAAAAATGCATTTTTTTAAAGTAAAATAAAGTGGGAATGCAGATTTTGCAACAGTAATTAAAAGCACAACCTTCAAATTCTTTAAAAAAATATATATACTGGTACTCATCAATGATATTAGAAATATCCATAATATAAAATAGTACAAAATACAACAGAAGACAGAAAAAATAGTTTGAACAATAATTGCAATGAAAATGGTTAAATTTTCAAAGAAATTGAATGAAAATAGTCAAAAATTAATAGGATTACCATGGAAAAAAACAATAAAAACTAACTATAATATAGGTTATTCCCCATAATAAAAATATCAAGGAAACCATATTGTAGTGTTATCTCCCATCTTAACGAACAAAAACAACTTGGTGTGTAGTACTCAAAACATCAAATTGCCCAAATATAACCCCAAAAAAAAGTACAGAAATGAATTTAAGATACATACATTTCTTACTTTATTTTTAAACAAGTACATTAATGTACACAAAATAAACATTTTATTCATCCCATTACTCTTAAATAATTATACTTAATTCCTATTAAGATTGATATAATTTTTTAATTAATATTCACTAAAATGTTTGAAAAGTTTCTCACAGTTATTTAGGAGTTATCCGAAATTAAATGCTTTTACTCATACAAAAATTAATCATAAATATAGATACCTTTTTTTAAAAAAAAAAAAAACAAAATTTTTCATCAAATTGCTACTTATTTAAGTATGTATATTTTTTAATAGTCATTTGCAGCAAGTATTAGAAAAAAAATTTGCATTCTGTTAATATAAACTTTAACCTTTTATACTTACGAAGAGGATCATCATCATCAAGAGAATCATCATCAACAGCATTATATTCAGAATTGAAATTTTTCTCCAGAAAATATTTTACAGCATCTGGAGAATGAATTGATTTACGGGGTAGAGTCAACGCAAATGAACTAGCACGAAATGCCAATAAACTTAGAGGCCAAGGACTTTCACGCCTGAAATACATACAATCATGTATGAAAACTTTAACAAAAATTTTCACAATTTAAGTAATAAATCAATTTATTACAACAATCAAAATATTTTTTCACCTACCTTACATTTCCTCCAGGTTGTAAGAATGCTATAAGATCATCAGTATCAAAGTTGGATATTATTTCTAACCATCCAGATGGCAATTTATTCCACAACTCCTCAACAAAATAATCCTATTTCATGAAAATAAATCTGACAATTAAGAACATTTTCAACACAAAATGCAAAAAATTAGATGAATATAAACATTACTTCACAGCATCTTTTTTTTTTTTCAAAAATATTCATAGCTAATTTATTTAGGTAAAAATAAAGTGCAATCTGATATATAAATGTGATAAGTCCAACATTATATTTGAGTAAACATATATATAATTCATAAAACCTAATTTTTTTTTTAAAAATTTCTGACACCCAAATTAAAAATGTTCTATATAACTGAAAGCAGGTGATGAACATGCACACTTGCAAAATTTATATTTCACCAAATCATAAAACAAACATGATTACGGAAATGGAAAATTTAAATAATTCAAAAAATACGTCATACAGATGACCATATTGCCTTATGTTAAACAGAATAACTTAAAAAGAATCAAAAAGAAATGTTTGATATATAATCTTATTTTATAAAAATTTCGCTACCCCTTGATATACTTTAATTTGTTTGTATTAAAAATACAACATGTTATCAATTCAAAGTTTATCCATAAAAGAAATTTTACTTTTCTCAAAGTAAAATATTCTTATTCTTACAGTACAAAAAATGCTGAGAAATTATGAAATTTGCTTTCATCGATTACTAAAACTATATATTTCTATTAAGTGGAAAAAAACATTAATAGGTTTCAGTAAAGTTGATTTTCAATTTAATGTCACACTAAAACTACACAATGGGATGTTGATGACAGATCCTGCAATTTTGAACCATAGTCAAGTGATGAGGACAATACCTGAGGTAGTATTTCCCCCTTCAAATTTCCACACCATCCTATGTCAGGACTTTGAAGCCAGATGGAATTAATCAGCAGCAGACCCTTTTAATCCAAATAATAGTCTTTGGTAGAATTGAGATTTTCAAACTTAAGACCCACCAGTCACACAGCTTGCGACCCTTCCACCGGGCTATTGCACCCTGGAGAAGTCGCAAAGAAAATATGTATACTTATAACTATTACAAAAAGTAAGGTTTCTCATTCTGGAGAAATTCCAGTGATTCAAGAAAAATTGCAGTGCTTTTGAATTGGTCAATTGTAAGTAAAATTATGAATAAAGATATAAATTTTTTTAAAAAAACTAAAAGCATATTGCTCACTACCTTTACAATCTACAAATAAAGGCAAAGCATACTGCAATATTCTCTATTTTGCTTTCATTTACATTTCATAAGAACTACAGTACAAGACAACTGGCAATGAACCTAGCAATTCCGAGTCATGTTCAGATGAGAATGTCAACTGAGCTAGCATTTCAATGTCTGCAACACACCAGAAAAGACTCCAAGACCCAGTTGCATTTTATGTACACAATTCCTTTATTTTTGATTAAGATGTTTTAAGAATTAGAAATAGATTCCATGACCCTCTGACTATAAAATTAAGATTCTGCACACAAAAACTACTGTTATCCCCATATTCTCTATTAAAATTGATTGACATGTAAAAACATATGGCATCAATGTGACATTCTAAACAACTGTAACAAAAAAGATTTCTTTCAGTTGTAAAAGAGAATGAAAAACTTCAGACTTAATTTCAGAGATGGATTCATAATTGTTTCCAATTAGTCATACAACAGATAAAGTTAGTTTGTGTTAGTGCCCCTTTTGAGCTATTGTGGCAATGGAATCATATAATAGAATAATAAATCCAAGAAGAATACATATAAACCAGTTTTCTTTATTACAAGAATTATGTACAATCACTTATATTTAATATACAGATATATCACACACACCCTCCTTATTTCCAATACTTTCACTTGGTTACATCTTTAGTAATTAGGCATTCATCAAAATTTATTACCAAAGTTATTGAATTGGTTTCCACAGCCTATAAAACAATTATACAATGGAATACTGATGAGGGAATTCAAAATACTGAATTATGGTCAAATGACGATGCACAATATCCCAACCAACTATACCATATGGGAGCTAGTTCGTGCTATTCAACAATTCTAACAGACACAATCTTTGACTTTAATTAACAGATCTAAATGTTGATACTTCCTTTCTCCACTTTAGTCTGAGAAATATCAACAACAAAAAAATGAAGAAATTTAAAGAACATGCATCACTTATTGTTCTTGCATCTTTAAAATGGAGTATCTGACACATTGCAAATTATAATAATTCTTTTAACCTTAAAAGAATACTTTTATATGCATACAAGAAAGGAAATTAGAAACTGTAAAACGTTAAATAAAAAATATTAGTAAAAAAATTAAGATTTTTCCTTTAGGAAATCAAGATATTAGAATCATAGTCCAAAACACATAAAAAGAAATATTTGAATATTAATTTACATAGTGTGCAAAAAACTTCCTTAATTTTACTTAGAAAACAAAGTCAAGGCTCATTTTCTTCATACTTATTTTAAAATTCTAAGGATATTATAAAAATTCTAGTTCAATTAGAAATTTATCAGTTACAATTCAGAAAGGTTTTCATGGGTTCACTTTGGTTCTTCCACTGATCCTCAAGGAGAAATTCTTTTCAGATTGTTGTTTTAGACATTTTTTTGTCACAGAACCGTGATTTATGCAAAATAAAACTACTATTTAAAATCAAGTGAATAGGGTTCAAGAGAGAAAGTGTAGAAATTGAACATATTGTTGTTATTAGTTTATATTTTGTTCCTGAATAAAGGATTGAAAACATTGTGGTGAAGTTCAAAGAATACAGCTGAATACCAGCATTTATTGATAAATACTATTTTTTTCTCCTTCATATTTTAAGTAGACTGAAATATATATATATAAAATATATATATATAATAGTTTTAACAGGACTTTTGTTATCTGGATTTCCCATACTGCAAATAATTAAATTATGTATACAGTATATTTTCATCAAATCATACAAGTTTTATATTAAAATATTGAACTAAATTTGACAGACAGTAATAATCTTGGATTAGTCTTGCATAACTAAACACTTGGTACTTGCTTGACATATCTATTTTGAAAAAAATATGCAACTACAGTTTCAAATAAACTGTTATACAATTGATTCTTGGAGTAGTAGATTTCTGGTGTCAAAGACAACCTGTTGCATCTTGCATAAGCTATTTTTCTTAAATTCATATAGTTATATAAGTTCTCAAATATATCTCACTCTAATTACTTTATCTCTACAATAAGCAGGCATTAGCAGGGTGCATATGGAATAAAACACTTAAAACTGCATAAAAATTAGATCACAGTAGAAAAATTTACCCACTTAAAAATTTTACCCAACATAAAACAAAATTAAAGTGATAAAAAGTGTTTTTTTACATCCACTAAATTTAATCAAAACTTGGATCTTGCTTTTAAATAAGCTAAAACCAATTCCACAAAAGCAAAATTAAAGTATTTAAGGTATTAGGTAAGACAATCATAAAAATAATCCAATTATACATAATCAGAATAAGACTAAAAAATTTTTGAGAACAAGAAAATATATTTAAACAAAACAAATTAAACTGCACAGTAAAAATTTATGCATACTTGATACATACAGAACTAAAACAGATTAAAATTGTGTCGTCAAATCCACTAACTTAATATACTAAAAAGAAACAAAAAGCATTGTTCTCATAAAAATAATCTGAAAAATTATTTACAAAACATGCATTTATAAACCTCAAAGTGTATATATAGGTAAATGGAAAATATTTGCCTACACTTTGAAAAACAAAAATATACTGGGAAAAAAAAGAAAAAAGTTTATTTTTAAAAATTAGTTTTAATAACAGATGCAAACATATTACACACAAAGAAAAATCTCAATTATTATAAATTTGAAGCATATATATAGCTGCTGCAATAAAATTTTGGAAAAAAATTATGGAATTTATAAAATTTTAATGAGCTTAAACGAAATTTTAGTTTGGAATCCTCCTGGTTGTTATATGTTGGGCATCAACTATAAATAAACAATTTTGTTTGTTCTACTTCATAAAAAAAAATATTAGAAATTATTTTATAAATTGAGTAATATAAGCATAAGACTACAGACAAGCTATCAAAATTCACTTAAGGAATTGTTTTAATCGATCAGCACATAGAACTGGACTTGTGTTGCATTTTAACTTTTTACATTACTTTCCACAATAGCTTTAAAAGGTACACAAAATAATAAAAAGAACAATACAATCATTCAAGAAATACTTTTCATATTTTTCTCAATTGTATGATTAAGAATCAACATTAATACTTTTTACTCTTGGTATAGAATTGATTTAACTATTCTAATTATACAGACTGAATTTAAAATAAATTATATCTTAGAGATAATTGTAAACTGCAGCCTAAAAAAAGTCAAGAGGTATTTAAATAGACATTGAATATAACACTTAAAAATAGATCATGAAAATTAAGTAAATTTACAAAGATAAAATAAAAAGGCAATTTTCTAAAGATTCTAATACATGGTCCAAAAATATCTAACATATCCTTTCATTAACTTTCAATCTAAACATGATCCAATCTAACATAATTAACTATATTTAAAATATATAATGTAAAATGTACTTTACCAAAATGTAAGCATCTGTGAAAAAATCTGACTTTCTCAAAAAATCATGGCACATCTTAGCAGCTCGTTTAACCTGCTCGATGGTTTCATCATCACAAATAAGAATGCCGCTCTTACGCTCCATTGTATACAACTCTCTCAACTAACTTACAGAAGCCTTAACTATCAATTTACTAAACAAATTTTGTACTGCCACACAGTATTTTAAATTATTAGTCTTATCGTACACAATTATCTTTCTTTTTCTTGTAAAAAGTTATATCTAACCAATACATAGTGTAACTATCATTTGCATCTTTTGTATTAAAAGCGCTCAAATTCTAGACATATGCTGCTCTCCAGAAACCCTTGTAACTATTGAGAAAACCCCTTAGTTTCCGATAGAAACAGATAAAAGGAACAAACAAGACCGGACGTGTAATGCTCAATTTCGGTTGGAGGCACCTATTCCTATAATCTACAAACAAGGATGGGTTACTTTGATATTTTTGGCCTCTTTTTGAAAATTGCCAAGTTCATCGTTGGCTTAATTGAACCTACTAAAATCATTCTTGCTATAGCGCTCGTGCTGAAAGGCTCATATGTGAAATTCTAGCGGCGAGATGTATTGATTAGGTATTTTATAATTTTGAATTGTAATGTTTAATTGTTTTTGCAGTTTTTATATTGTATTAATTTCCTGTTAAGTTTTCCATCATTTTAACATATTTGCTGATTTATGGAATTTCTAACTTATGTGAACAACTAGAAACTTTGATTCATAATTTTGAATTATTATTATTTTACTCTTTTTATATTGTATTTTTTTTTATTTTGTGCTATAATTAACATTTTCCGTTCATCGACTTTCTAGTTTCTGCCGTGTGATAGCTCGATTCTCCGATCACGTGAAGGTAAAAAATTTATGCTTTGATTATTTATCATGTTTTAATAATCCGTTTTAAAATTTCCAGGTATTTACCGTTGTAGTAGATTCATTATTTTTTAGTTCCTGCTGTGTGATTGCCCACTTGGCCGATCTCGTGAGTGTAAAACTTTTTCTTGTCGTTAAATCGAAAGTTCTATTGATTGTTATGAAAAATTAGCGTAAATATATGAGGTAAATTGTTTGGCTAAATTTTTAAATGATTGTGAGAATAATAATAGGAAATGCAAATTTTCTGGAGGTGTTCTTGTAAAAGAAGGGTACCCTGCTAGGATCCAACCAAAGGTAATAACACTATTCTTAATAAGAAAATACATTTATTTAATTAAAGTAAGAAAAAAATCATTATTAGAATGTATTATCTATCGCAAAATTTTTTATATGAATCACATGTAAAGATCTACACTATATGTTTAGATTTAACTTTCCCTTAACCTTTTCCATATCATGAGTGAAATTGTAGATTTAGATATTTAACACATTTGCTAACATGTTAAGCTTCCTAGACATATAAAAGAAAAACTAGTTGTATAGAAATATCAAAGATTCTATATTCTAATTATTAATGGAATATCTCTCTCTCTCTTGGTAGAATCACTCTTTATAAAGACTATTAAGGGATCACAGTGTAATATATTTTTCAAAGCATAATCAAGCATTTCAACTGGTTTATAAAACTTGTATAGAGTTCGTTAAAGCTAATCTTGAAATGGGTATTGAAAAATCTTCAGTATTAGAATATGTATTCAGTTAATAGGAAATAAGAAGTGGTTAATATGGTTTTAAGACTTGCTAAAAACATTACTCGGTTAAAGTGTAGTATAGGGGTGCCCTTGGAGATGTCAATTTCTTTTGGCGACCAAAATCGATCGCGCCAAGCTATTTCCCTTACCAATATGTGTCTGGAAGAAAGAATGAATTCGTTATCTCACCATGATATCTATATAAAAATCGCCAAATCCAAAGACCCCTATACTACACTTGAGCCCATTACTCAATAGTTTTTAAACAAAAGGCTGACAATAAGCTGAGAGAAAAAAAGAAATGATGAAAAACTTCTAAAATATTGTGTATGATTTAAAATACTGTGAATTGACTTCACATATTTTCTGTTTACTAAGTCTAATAAGGAATGTTTTACTATGTTGCTCATGTTATTACTAATAAATTAAATACAGGAAATATGTATTGTGTTTCAACATTCTGAGAGAAAGGGTGCCCAGTTAAAAATTAATTGCATTACGGCCAATGATGACCAAACAGTTTCACATGCTTTTAAAACATATTTCGGAATAGTGTTTGGCTTTGCAATTGGCACCTTCAATGCACTTGGAAGAAATGATTAAATGATCTTGTTTTCCAATTTTGAAATGCAAAAGGAAATTTCTCTAGTAGCTCTTTTGGAAGGAATAAGTTCAATAAGATGTAAACAAATAATGGAAAATTTTAAAATTGCATCGACTGATAGAAAGCCTGCTTTCAATATATATTTTGATGATAATTATTGTAATTCAGCCTACTAATAGTATAAGTCACATCATCTACTTCTGCATGCCAATACTGATAAAAATATATATTGTTAATCTTTTCACAATACATGAGTGTCCCAATTATTTTAAAATGAAAATTTAACTGTCAAGCAGGTAGTTTGTTGAAAATACAGCATGACACATATTTAGCACATTATAGAATTTTAAATGATACTCTCCCCAGTTTATATCCTCACAACCTATTTCCATTTTAAAATGAATTAAAGGTTCCTGACAGATATTTATGACCAGAAAACAAATTCTTGGTTTGTAAAATTGCAGACTAATGGAGATGTATTTTATGTAGTTAAAAAGTTTATGGAAGCATTTCAAAAAGTGTGTGTGTGTGTTCAATGCCATTACAGGTGTGTAAAATTATCATGTTCAACTTGGTATACATGTGAATGCTCAGATAATCATGCACCATGTAAACATATTAAGTTCATTCTTAAATTGTTTGAGAGATTCCATGTTGTTGAAAATGTTGAAAATACTTCTTTCCTTTTCCTATCTCAGATAGAAAGTGTGACGTGGGGTCTTCCGCCAAAGAAATATGTAATGACATAAGAAAAACCAGGAGACTGAACTTCTACTTGTAGTATTAAATTGTTTATTGCAAGGTAAAATAGTTCAGGAACAATTGTCTCAACATGCAATTCAGTAAAAGAAAGGTAAAAAGTAATTACTAAAGAATTATATACCTGATCCCCATGTACCTACCTCCCAATCAGCCCAACATTACTCAATTCAAAAACTATTTGCAAAAAAACTTAACTGTATCTTTAACATATGATATATGCTTGTAGTGGAGTTGTTTTATGTTTTCCAAGACATTTAGCTATGTTTTTATGGGGTAAAGTTGTTGTATATTTTTATATCAGATGAGGAGGTAAGTAATTATCAAAAATAACCAAATTTTTGTCACAAATGACTGACAGTATATTAGAAGCATATAATTTAAAAATCATGTGGGATAGAGATTCCATTGCAGTTGAATGTTACCACACAAATTTTGGAAAGTGATGGGAATTTGGTAATTTTTTATATCATTCATTATTAATAAAATTTTAGGCAAAAAAATTGATTTATACTTTTGGAACATACAAATTAAGAAAATACATGTATACTTTTTGCAGGTAAGTGTTTAATATAAAATATATAGAATCAGGTGATGTTAATGCTTGCTATCAATGCAAGCAAAAGTATATACTAAAGTAAGTAATATGTTTTAATTTATGTGTAAATAATTTTTAATAATAAATTATTCATCATTTTGATAATATTTATGCTATTTGTTATACAAGAATAGACCTTGAAAATTTGCCTTGCCTATTTAGAAACAGGTATTTCATCCATATGTTATATTTCATGGGCGACGAGGAAAGCGGTAGTGAAAGTAATTATATAATGTGATTGCCTTTTTTATGGTATAGATGTACTAATAAGGATTTATTTATTTTTTGTCCAGTAATGGACCAGTTTTTGATATACTATTTGTTTTATAAATACTTTAAATAGTTATAGTTTTTCAGGTTGCTTTATATGTGTTCTGTGTATCAACCAGATGAATGAAGTAAATATTCTTACATCTCTGAAAGTCTTGAATGACTTTTTGATCTTAAAAAGTGCTAGATGGGATTTTCAGCTGTGGTGACATATACATTATAATTGCATCACAGTTGTGAAAGACTTTCTAAAGCATTAAAGATTGTGTAGTGTAATTAATTATATATAGTAAGTAATATTTATATGATGGGAAATGCAATATAAGTTAATATTTTATTTAGTTTTAAAAGCAATCAATTGTCTACTTTTTTTAAGACTGTCAACAATATTAGTTACACAACACTTTTTAATACAGTAGGTATAATCCAAAAACATTTGAAAAATACAATGGTTTTGTGCAGTAAAGTAGCTTAAAGGGTGGTGCATTCCATCTTATGGTCAAAGCGGTACAAGTAATAAATTTTTCTGAAATCGAAAAACCTTGTATAGTTGATTTTTCATAATTTTTACAAGTTCCATAAGTAAACAATCAATAGCTGCATGGTTATTTATATTAAAATTTTAACATTTACATACAACATAAATACATTTAAGAAAAAAACGTTTAACAGTACATGTTTTGTAAAGAAAATTAGGAAACTGTATTTCTTTTTTTAAAAAAGGTATAAAGTATTCATTCAGTTATGAAATTCTAGAAATATTATGTAAGTCAATTATTTCTTTGCTACTTTCCATAATAAATGATTATGTTGTAGCTAAGTTCATCAAAATCGTTTCCTTCAACCACATAAATTATACTAGAACCCTAAGAGGGTTTTCAGATAAAAATATAACTTAGTTCTTGGTTTTACTAGTTATTTTTATAATGCTTGATACTCAGCTTAACAAATATTAATTTTTTTAAATACTATTAATACTTCAATATTTTCGCGATTTATACTTTTGTATTACTATTTAAAAATAATTTTCCAGATGTGCTAAGTTTTGAAGACTTTCAGAAATATATAAAACCTGCAGCTAATTGATGAATTGGGCCTTCACATAACAAATAGCGATCTTACATCGATAGATTAAATCAGTCGCATTAAAATAGAAAGATAGCTTTTTATTGGACCTCGTAAAAAAGTTTGTTAATGTCTCTGTCTCAATTGCTACTATTACTTATTCAAACTTGCATAAAGAGTTCTATTTTTCTTTTGTGATCTTTTTGACAATCACATCGTTCTGATTTTTAAAAAAATGTATTAAAATAATTTTATACTATTATACTAATATTTTATTTTAGTAAAATGATGAAATTCCGTAGAACTATTAATCTTGGAAGGGTTTTATTTGAAATTTAAGAAGATATTGCTGCAAAATAAAAGATTCGCAATAATATAGTTTAGTATTCTAATGATATATTTCAATTATTGTGAGATGTATGAAAGAAATGCATTTATTAATTTCAGTAATGAAACATATGTAAAACGAAACACAAAACAGGCTCGGATGTGTGTAACAAGACAAAATTTGCTTGATAGTAAATTGAGAGAAACTCAGGAATGATCACAACAATCTCATATTAGAAAGAGTTGTACATTTTTTAATAAATTCTGACGGGATTTAATAAAATTTTTGGAAAAGCTGGGCATTTTTTTCAAAGATTTGTCTGATGATTATAAAAAAGAATTCAAACAACACCTTATTTATTAAATTTTTTCCGATAAATATCTCCGAAATTTCGGGTTTTTTTTTAAATATCTAACTATTGGATTCAGTTTATTGATCAGCAATAAAATAAAGAAATGTTTTAAAAAATTTGCTTAATGTAAAAAATGCATAAAATAACAATTGAATACCATGAAATTAGTAAAATTAGAAACCTGTGTTGCTCCATGACCCAATCGATCAATGTAAAACATTGTCAGCTTATATATATACATGATAAGATTTGGGCTAAAAAAAACAAATTAAAAACTTCCTTACTGAGATCACTATGTACCCTAAGCTTAACATTTATAAAAACAAAATATAGACCTTTATGAATCGTTTCTAGGTTTAAAAAGAAAGAAGGGGAAAAAACATTTTTTTAGCGAAATGATTTTATGTTTATTGCAGGAATATGCGTATAATATTAATTGGATAATTCCAAATGAGATTCTATTCTATTAGGGATGTTTAAATCGCCAAGACCTTAAAGTAAGCCGCTTTTCAAGATTTGGCTGTGAAATAAGCAATTATGTGCTGCCGACCCCTGATTTAGGGGTACGAGAGGTTCTAAAGATGAAAAGGCGGAGACAGAGAGTCTGATTGCCTTCTTTTCGGGAAAGGGAATGATTTACTTTTGACATTTATTGGAGGCATTTGCTCAAAGTGGTTCAACAGTGTGGGGGTTTAGAGGTATGGTCTTCCTAGAAAACCTTTTGAAGAAGCAGTTTGTTCCATTGACACAATGCAGCGTAGAATCATAGCTATCTACCGCGTGACATAGATCTGTAGTTATACTGAAAACAGCAATATTTTCTTCCTCAATTGATTTATCTGTAAAGCAGTTGAAATGATTAAAGGTAAAAAATTTCCTACACATCATAAGGGGAAAATCATATATATAAACGAAGCAAAGTTTTTATAAAAATGTAAATACGCATTAAAAATAGACCTATCATAAAATAATTTGAATCAAATATAAGGCGAAATTAACTATGCAATTATAAAGAAATACGTCGGAATTTAGTGAAGAAATTTCTACGTAAAGTTCAATTTTCATGTTTTTTCCCGCATTCACATAAAATTGAATAAGCGAAATATTTTATAAAGCTTTGAAATAAAATTCCATGTGTAAGAATATTAACAATTGTTAAGTACAGTTAGATCATTTTTACAAGTGGTAAAAATACAGCAAAATTGCATTTCATATAATACCATCAATATCTTTTTATAATCCTATGAAAAACTTTTCTTATTAATATATAATTAATTATTTAACGTATGTTCAAATTTTGAAACTCTAGCAAGTAGTAAATCATTTGAAAAATGTTTCGGATGGTACCAAGTAATGAGATACGCACAATATTATTTATAAGTTCTAAAAAACATGTCTACTTTGCTAGAAGGGTTAGCTATCCAAAATTCTAAATATTATAAGTACAGACAATTGCACAGGAAAATCAAACATATACAATAATATAAAATTTTTCATGAAACTAGTTTAGCTGTTAATATTTTTGTTTTTTAATCTTTTTTTTTTTTAAAAAAAATACGTATATTTCCGAATACGGTAAAAATTGTTTAACACGAAACTGATTATTTTGGAAATGAAATATTTTTTCGTGTTAAAGGATATAATAAAAAAAAACATATTTCCCCAAAATTAAGTTTATTAGAGTATATTTTATTTATATAGATCTAAATATTCATGTATTTAATAAAAATCAATGAAACAAAAACATTCATAAGAACTTAATGGAATTTATTGCAAAATTTTAAATTTTTTGAAAAACAAAACATTTATTGAGTTTTTGGAAAATAATCTGATGAAAAAAATTTACTAGTTAACAATGGCGTTACGTAGAATATTAGGGCCTCCATGCAAAATCAGATTTTGGGCCCCAAGCCATATCTTACAAAGAATTGCAAAACCGTAACACACCGGGCTTTGCCCCCCCCCCTACACACACACGTTGCGGGAGCGTACATTACGCCACTGATATCAAACATCGTTTTGCTTAGAAATCTAGCAAATCTTTCAATTTTGAATTTCTTTGGTAATCTTTCTGCACGAGATACAAATACTATAGGCCCAGACCTAGCTAGAGTCTGATAAATTAAGGCCTTTTTGTGCAAAGGTGGATTAAGCGGCCGAATGGCCGCCAGGGGCCCCAGGCGTTTGAATGGGCCCTAAACTTGAGCAATTCATACCATAATATTTGTACAATTTATACGCACAGAAGGCTTCACACACAGCACATTTATACTTCTTTATATTTAGAACAGTAAGCAGGGACGTCTTAAGACTTCTTGAGGCCCTGGGCCCTTTCGCAAAAGTAGACCCTGAGCCTCTGCACAAATGTAGGCCGCCAACTATGACGCATAAAAGTAGACAGTGCGTAGCATACGTTGTCAAATACTCGTACAAACCCCAAACAAATAAATGTGTATTACTTACAATTGCACAAATCGGCTAGGCCTATATAAGGACGACGGTCATCACATGTAGCCAGTTGACATATTATCCGAAATTCCAAGTTTTTCGGAGAATATACTACCGAAAAAAACATTCGAACGTTGAAATTATTCGAAACATGATCTTATTAAGTCTGAGTCGAAAACGAGATGAGGCCCCCAATGTGGCCGAGGCCCTGCCCCAGTTGGCCCATGCCTTAAGACGTCCCTGACAATAAATATTAGAACTTTTTGCTAAATTTGGATAAAATATTGAAAATTATACAGGTCAGTCATTTGATAATGCATTCAATATGTCCAGGTAATACTCAAGTCTACAGGCACATATTAAACTACAGTTCAAGCGCAACATTTTTTTTCGTGCCAGTCACTTCTTAAATTTAGTAGAAAATTTTGCAACAAAAAGTTGTAGCGATGTGATTAAACATATTATGCTGCCCAGAAGTTATTCATTTTTTCTCTGCATACCCCCCCCCATCTGTAATCGAGTGGTAGCGTGTCGCGCTTTCACACCACGTCTAGGGTTCAAACCCCGGGCTGGCAAGGTCGACTCAGCCTTTAATCCCTTCAATGGGTCGATAAAATGAGTACCAAGCTTGTGCTCGGGAACTAAGGTTTAGCGCCAGACTGACCACCTAACCGGAACATGAGGCCATGCTTCTCAGTGCCCAAGGTCACGAAAACTGAAATGGGCACAGTAGGCCTTGGTCCTCTAGTGGAATATTGCACCACTGAAAGTTGAATTTATCAACCCATCATTGGCGAATATTAATAAAATTCTGGAAAGAAGTAAACGTGCAATATCGGTGATAAAAGATTTAGGTACATGATGGTCAGTAAAAGGAGATGTCGAACGAGCTATAAGACTGTGTTATACGCATACAAGAGATACCCTGGCCGAAATCCGTGACGCGAATGAGGAAAAAAAGGGTTCAATAGTGAAGGCACAACTTCCCTTTTGAAACAGATGGACAAATATGAAATTTATCTAATGACCATGATTTGAAATATCTTACTGCTGAGAATAATTGCTACAAGTAAATACTTGTAGTTGCAAAAAGTTCAGTATGAATTATTAAAAGGATCTAGTCTACCAAAATATCTAGAATATTATATGCAAAATTTCGGACATGAATTCGGAAAAATCATTTATGAATTTGAAAGAAGGGAAAATTTCACAGTGAATTCATTTTACGTCATATGCGATAGGACAATAACATATCAGCTTTAGAAAGTTTTATTGCAATTTTTATATTCATTTGCTTGCATTAGAATTTATATTTGGGTTATGGTCAGGCTAAAAAAAATGGGCTTTCCAAATGAGTTATGGTTTCGAATCTTGATTTCATTCACGACCCTTTGTTTTGAATATTGTAGTATGCTTCATATTAAACGAAATTGATCCTTGCAATCCTTAGACGGCGTAATATGGATGGGAGAAACGAGATACGTGTCACATATTTGTCACTAGCATTTCAGAAATTCGAGGTACTGCGTCGCCTATCCAAATTAAAATTTTTAGTTGTTTGTGATTCCAAACCATTCATTTATAGTACTAATATTACCTTTAATGAATATGTTATGTGTATTGAAATCAGTAATTCAAGGAAGAAAATTTTGAGAAAATCCCTTAAATAGTATAAATACTTTACTGTAATAAACTTAAATTTTCTGACTTCCAAATTTATGCAGCATATAATACGAAAGTCATTTTCATTTACATTATTAGGAATAAATGTATGCATTCCATATGATATTGTCAACCACGTTGAAATATTTAGTGAAAACATGCACAGATTATCCAGAATATAAACGTTTTTGACGAATGTTAACATTTTGACTTGAAAATAATAAATTAACTTCAATTTTTTTAATTAATGGTCGTTACAGTAAACGTCATCTTATTGATGCGAGCTGCTAATTTATTTTTCACTACTTTTCACAAAACATCAAATTTGATCAGTTAATTCCATTTATTTAATACTTAAATCCGTCAAAATATATTTTATATATATTTTTTTTAAAAAAATGTTAGTAGTATACCCCCGCATCGCAGGGAGGCCCAGGATTCAACGGGCCCCATAGACTGATAATGTCGAATAAGTAATCCTTTGTAAGATCCGGCTTGGGGCTTAAAACCTGACTTTTTAGAGGGTCCCTAATATTTTCCTTGAGACAATTGGTGGTACTTAAAAAACTTTATAGATGACCGCCCTTCCTTTGTAAGCCCATCACAACCAAATTTATAAAATCTGAGAAGTCCTAAGTTTTCGTATGTATTCTAAGGGGAAAAAATTTCTTAGTGCTCATCTTAAAAAAATCGCATCTATATTTATATACGAAATGTTCACTTAAACTTTTTGCTAGATATAATTTAACAGAAATGTGTTTATAAATTTTGTATAAAATATTTTTTACGGTTCAGTTTTATTAATTTAAATGTTTGAATTTTACTATTGCAAGGTATTTTATGCGTGCTTCAGCATTGGTTTTTAAGAACTTTTATGTAAGATTTTGCATCTTTAATTTCTAAATAAAACATAAAATTTGTACTTTTAAAATCTTTTAATTACATGTTTCGAAAATAAGATATAAATATTTGTCATGCATAGCACTGTTTGGAGCTTCTTGATTTTACAAATTTCTGTGTGCATGTGAATATTTGGTACATATGATTTTCATTGTATTGCGATTCACGATTACTTGTAACAAAATGAAGGGGAAATTTTTGAAGCTAATTTTTGAAATTGCATATGAAGCTTTATTTTTCACTTTTTTTCCCTATAAAGTACAAACTTTAAAGCATCAAAGAAAATTTTGTTATGGAATTATTCAATTTTTTTCAATAGCAAAAAGTATGAACACAAAAAGAATAAAAACTGATTGGCTTTCTTCCTTTTTCACTAGATAACTTTTGAAAGATGTACATTATAGTTCTACATTCTTTTATAAAATTGAAAACGGAAGAATGCTTGTGTATTCTGAAAAAACCTAAAATTTTAAATTTATCTGTTATTTAAGTATTTCTTAAAATTAAAAACAAATTTAAACAATTCAGAGAGAAAATCCTTCCTTTCCTTGTTATTGTTACTGATGCCCCCTGTCTGACGTAGTCAGATCGAGGCCCACGATATTCATCATGGCATCGGGCTAGACTGTACGCCTGTCGTTAGCCGTAGCTTTGAGCACCATGCAGGTGACAGTACGATTTGGCTCGGTTCCACCCCAATTTTGAGAGAGAACACCATGGGAGTGGTCAGGGGCCTCTCTTTCCTTTCCTTTGTGTATATGATGTTGCGAATTTACTTATTGAAAATTTATGTTATTTTTCAATTTTTTTCATTTTTCAAAGTGTTACTTGAAAATAAGCTTCAGGTTCCATGAAAAATGCATCTTAAACTTATACAGGAAGCTATTTCTTCTTGGTAATTTTTTTAATAACAGTATTATTCATAATGAGCTATTTTCCTGTCTGAGTATTTCGCCACTACTCATATCTGTAATAAATAGATTTATGTAATTTTGTCCCCAATCCTGTGTTCTTTTGCAGGGTTTTTTTAAAAAAATAATTATACTAATATTGTATCATTTTCAGGCCTATTTTTTGTATCATTTCCTGTCTATCCCGTGTTAAATCGAACCTGAGTAATCCCTAAATTTTACACAAGAAAACTCATACACATATATGTAAATAGTATGTAGCTTTACTTTCCTCTGTTCTGCATGAGTGAATATTAACGTCGCACTGTTCAAACGAGGGCTTTTGGCGACGAACCTCTTAATTTTGAGGTCAAGTGACGAGTACGACGCCAGAGCTGGCATCCCCTCTCCTAACTACCACACCAACGGGAGGACTTTTGAGCTCTCAACAGATTTGACGTGCATTGCCCCTACACGGCGGGTCTTCAGTGGTACTGGACTCGAACTCATGACATGCCAGTCACGAGTCTGCTACCTTGACCACTAGGCTAACAGTGCCACTTCCTATTTCTGCAGAGCATGATAAAGGGCTGATGTTAAAGTAGCTTTGTATATTTAAAAACTAATATATTTTTACTTGATAAAGTTCAATCAAAATAGGACCCTCGGTGTTTTTTGTTGTTGTTGCACCAAGGCGTTTGGTTACCTAGCTACGCCTCTGTTATAAAACTCTATATTAAATAAAAAATATTAATAGTGTATTTCCAATCCGAACAGTCTGGAGAGTAAAATGTCAAATCAGGTGTCATCCTCCTCAATTCATCGTGATTTAAAATTACAAAGTTCGTCACCTCTATACCACTCACGTTGTTTCGAAGTGTGATATTAACAAAACAAAAGACCAGCCAACGAAATTCAATCAGAAATTAACGAAAAATCTATTTGTTTACTTTTTTTATAGTGTTAGTTTCCGTTCACATCTATATTTTTTATTGCAGAGAGCGTAATTACTGTTGGATATTGATTAGGTTTGCTTTAAAACGTTTCTAGCCTTCTAAAATAATTTTTAAAAATATTTTTCAAAAATTAATTTTTACAATGTATAAAGGTACTTTCCCTCCTTATGTGTTTTTAAAAAATTTATATTTGGGGGGGGGGGAATAAAATTTTTAAAAACAATGAGTTTAATTAATGATTTTAAAACATTCATTTTTTAAGTAAGCAACTTAAAAAAGAACCAGCAAAAAAGTAAACGAAAAAATTCATATTTTTTAGAAAATGTAAAATATATATATGTATATATGTACTACTTCTATGGTCATTTTGCTTTGACCTTTTATCTCGCTATAATCTTACATGAAGTTTTCACACACCGTCGAATAGTTATAAAAATAGACTTCTAATGGAAGCATGACTTCGATATAATTTTTTTTAAATGTATATTTTTCATACAATAATATTTTCATTAAATATCTCACAAATTAATTGCGTGGAAGAACCTAATAAAAGTGTAATAATGATAATATTTGATATGTACAGCATAAAACATACAAAATAGCAATTATTTTTCAGTATTTTCTATTTTTATGTTATTAATACTTTACAAAAATTCAAAAAAAATTATTAATCCGTTTACATTTAAAATATTTTGCGTTGTAATATAATTAAAATATTCGTTCTAATCAAGATGTAGAGTTAAAAAATATCTAGCCAAAAAGAATAAATCAGGGAAAAGAAATGAGAAGAACGGTTCCCAAGTTTTTTTTAACAAGCTATTTAAGGCGCGTTTGTGATCAAGTGTCGGTGTCGTAAAATAGCCCCCTCCCCCCATGTGAATCAGGAGATGAGTGAGCAGTTTCAAAGGAAAGTATTTTAGGGAGTGGTCCCTAAAATACTTTAGGGGTTCCCTTTTCCTGGTCTAGGAGGTTCAATTATCATATTGTAGAATCACACTTTCCTCTCTTTCATAGCAATCCTCCAAATAAAATATCAGAAAAGTTAATTTGAATAGAGACATGATAGAAAAATCAAAAGTATGAAAAAACATTCACTATTCACTTTGAAATAAAGGTAAATAGTGAAAGAGAAAAAAAAGAACGACAAATTAAATTTACATTCAACCATTATTTTGATTAAATTCTTTTTGTTTTTAATAGAAAGGACTGAGAATTATTCGAGTAATCCAATATCATCCATTTTCAGTTTTCATGTCCCTAATTTAATGTTACCGAGTTACACACAGCAAAGATTTTGCCACTTTCTTCTAGTAAACTAAGGTAGCGATTTTCCCTTTTGTGAACATAATTTGTCCAGGCACAGAATGTTCAATAATACATTAAACTTGAAATAGTATATGGCTGTGGAAATTATCTAAAATCTGAACTTTAAAATAACTTCAGCAATAAGTTTTAAAATTTTAATTAATCCTGAATTGTACACAATTTATTAAAATGCTTTTAAAATTTCAGAAATATAATCCCTGAGTTAGAGTTGGAAAGACAGTAGTATTTTAAAAAAGAAATTTAAAAACTGCATTCACATATTTGTTTAAATAAATAAAAGAAACTGAATACACAAAGAAGTATAACATTTCAGTCAACACTGAAATTCTAAAAATCACAGCTTCCTATTGTGAATGTGTGGTGGTGTGGAATTTAGGAGAATGAAATGTTATCTGATTAAATCCTCCACATAAAAAATATAGTATACAAAGATAGCTTGTCAAGTTATTGAGATTTTATACATATATTGATAGAAATTTTATACATATGAAACAATTTTTAAAAAAATTATCCAACACACACACAACAGTAAATTATAACATCAAATACTTCCTCACTAATTTTATATATATTGAAATAAAAAACATTATATCATCACTTTCACTGCCACTTTCCACATTGCCCATGAAATATGGTGTATGGATACAAAACCTCTGTTTCTAAATAGGTAAGGTAAATTTCCCAAGGTCAATTCCTTATAACTAATAACAAAAATAATATCGAAAAGATGAATAATTTATTATTAAGAATTATTTATACACGTTAAAACATATTACTTTGGTATACACTTTTGCTTGTATTGATAGCAAGCATTAATATCACCTGATCCAATATATTTAATATTAGTGAATGAGTGAGTGAATATTAACGTCCCACTGTTCAGCTACACGAGGGCTTTTGGGGACGGTCCGCGTAATTTTGAACCATGGTCAAGTGACGCGGACGACACCTGAGCTGGCACCCCTCTCCTAACTGACTCACCACACCAACGGGAGGACTTTTGAGCTCTCAACAGATTTGACGTGCATTTCCCCTACACGGCGGGTCTTCAGTGGTACTGGGATTGAACTCATGACATGCTAGCCACGATCCGATGCCTAGACCACTTGGCTACAGCGGCCACTATTTAATATTAGACACTTATCTGCAATAGAAGTATACAGGTATTTTCTAAATTCGTTTGTTCCAAAAGTATGAATCAATTTTTTTTACCAAAACTTTTATTAATAAAGTATGATATAAAGGCACCGTAATACATTTTATTAGACTGCATCAGATGAATAATATACGAAACATGTAAATCTTGTTCTTCATAAAATAAAATATACTCTGTTTTTTTTTGGAAAAAGCTCTATTATCTTAGAAAATATTATAAAAGCTACGGATGAAGAAAAAAAACTCCTCACATATGAGCATTTGAAAATATAATATATCGAAATGTTTATGTGCTATTCATTCGTAATTAGCAAATTTGTTTCTCTTGTGTAATTTTATTATAATAAATCGCAACTTGCAACAATACTCAATTATCTCTAAAAAGATCTTTTGTACTTTCTCTGAAACACACAGCTTATTTCTTTTGAAATTATGAATAATTTTCTACCATCTGTCTTAAATTTTTCTTTTGATATATTCGGAAATATATCTGTTTTTAGAAACTTATCTAAAAAAAAAGGAAGAAAAACTCATTAAAAACAAAAACATTAACAGCTAAGAGTAAACGTATGTGTGAGCTATTTTCATGAAAAACTTTATATCATTGTATATGTTTGAATTCCCCCCCCCCCCCTGTGTCTGTACTTTATAATTTTTAGCATTTTTGATAGTTATTCCTTCGAGCAAAATAGTTATGTCTTTTCAGAACTTCGAAATAATATCGTGCATATCTCATTACTAGGTACCATTTTTCGAATAATTTAATACTTGCTAGTGTTTCAAATCTCGTACATTAACAATACGTTAAATAACTAATTGCATTTTTATAAAAAAGTTTTCCGTGCAATTATAAGAAAAAAAAATATAGATATATATTTTCAAATAAATTTACACAACATTTATCTCAAGTAAAAAATTTTCATTGCACTTAAGATTGTTAATAACGTTACACATTAATTTTATAGCAAAGATTCACGCACATTTTTTCTTTTCGTTATTCAATTTTATGCGAACGCGAGGAAAATATGAAGAAATACTTTTCAAATTATACTATGTAGATTTTATACAGAAATTTTTTGATTGAATTCCTTTGCATTTCTTTGTAATTGCAAGCTTATTTCGAATAATATTTGTTTCAAGTTATTTTATGATGGATCTGATTTTAAATGTGATATCAATATATTTAAAATCTTTATAATGTGTAAGAAATTTTTTATCTTCAATCATTTTGTTGAATAATTAAATGACGAAGCAAATACTGATATTTTCAGTACAAATATAAATCTGTGTTTAACAACTAACACACATAGAATGACAGAAGTGTTTATGGAAGATTTCGCGGCACAGTCTTTCAAGATCGCCTTGATTCTACGCTCAAGCTTTTACACAACATTCTTCTCATTGTGTCAAACTTACAAAATTGCTTTTTCTAAAACCTTTGCATGAAGACCACTCCCTCGAAACAAATGGAACCTTACGTATCCCAAAATCAGGGATTGCAGCAAATAATTCATTGCTGAAAGATAACCAAATAACTGAACTGCTTCCACAGCTGTATCTTGAAAGTTCAACCTACTTTTATGAATTTGGCGATTTAGTTTTGAATTTGACGAGTAAAAATATTAAACCATTACATCTCATTTGGAATAATTCAATTATTATTAATCGTACATTGCTGCAATGAAAATAACATCAATTAACTAAACATATATATACGTAAAAATAAATATATTATTTTAATCCTCGAAACGATTTGTTAATGTTTGTATTTTGCGCTTATAGTTGCCTCGAGCTTTTTTCTTTTCTTCCCGAAATTTATTAAGAGCGTATGTAAATTAACAGTATTTAAAATTGAATGATTAGGTCTTGATGCAACACAGGTTCCTAATTTCATGGTATTCAATGGTTGTTTTATGCATTGTTTTTTATATTATTGAGCATATTTAATAAATATCTTTTTATTTTATTGTTAATTGAAGAATTTAATTTAATGGTTAGGAAGTCAAAAGTACCGAGAAACTTCGGATATTTGTCAAAAAAATTCTAACAAATAAGGTGTTATTTGAATTTCTTTTTATAATCAATACACAAGCCTTTGAAAATCATTCCCAGCTTTTTTAAAATTGTTATTAAATCCCATCCGCATTTATTTAAAAATGTACAACTCTTGCAAATATGGGATTGTTGCGATCGTTTCTTAGTTTCTATCAATTTACTATAAAGCAAATTTTGTCTTGTTACACGCATTTGAGTTAGCTTTGTACTTCGTTACACACGTTTCATTACCGAAATCAATATACAAATGCAATTCAAAAAATTAAATGAAACTCGCGGATTTTTCTTTCATCATCGCATGTTTCTTCAACAGAAGAATCAATGCCACTTTCTACAAGGGTTACAGAAGGGAGACTGAACCAGGAATACATTCTACATCTTCGGTAATTTCATTATAACTATAAATATTTTCAAAGGAAGGGATCTGTCGAACCATTAAGGAATGAATTTTATGAATATGTTTACAGAGTGCATGATTATCAGAGCATTCACAAGTATACAAATACATGCACAAAGATAAACACGCCTGTTTTATGCACCTACAATAGCACTGATCATTATCTGAACATGTTTCCGCAATCTTTTTGACTTCGTAAAATACATCGCCGTTTGTCTACGATTTCACTAACCATGAATTTGGTGACTTAACATAAATATCTCCATCAGGAATCCTTAGACCATTGTTGTGACGTTTATAATATGTTGGGGGATAAACACTGGTGGGAGTGCCAGTTATAATTCTGTATTGATGAGATAAATATGTATCATTCTCTATTCTTAACAATGTATCGATTCAATTATCCACTCGGCGATTAAATTTGCGTTTAAAATAACTGGTTTTTAATTTATTGTGAAAAGATTCACAATACATATTTGTATCAGTATAGGCATGTGGAAATTGACGATGTGACATATTCCATAAATCTGTTCTATTATAATAATAATCATCAAAATATTTAATAAAAGCAGGCTCTTTATTAACAAATGCAACTCTAAAATTTTCCATCATTTGTTTAAACTTTATTGAATTTGTTTCTTCTAAGAGCACTACCAAAGAAGCATAAATTTCATTTCTAATTTCTAAACCAGAAACAAGATTATTTAATTGTTTTTTTCACGCGCGATGAAGGTGCCATTTGCAAAGCAAATGTTTAACACCTTCCCTAAATACCTTTTTAAATGCAGGACCAGTTGTTCTATCATCATCAGTCATGATACAATTAATATTTAAATTGGGCACACTTTCTTTCAAACTGTCAAATAAACAATACATTGTTAACGCATCTAATTTACTTGTAATAAAATGAGCAACTGGGTAACCTATTCCATATTCATCTGGTACAATTAAATTTAGTAAATAGAAACCATACTCATTAGTTTGGTGTGTGGAGTCGATACATAATATTTTCGAACAGTTCTTAACCATGATTTCTTTTTGTTCCGCTGTTTGTAAGCCAATTGCAAAAGAATTATTAGGTAACATTTTTGAGCTAGTTGGTTCATAAACTGTATCTTGCCCTTGGGGTTTATATAAAAGAACACAATTATAAGTTTCTTTTTGTAATTTGTTAACTATAATATCGACAGAGACAGCATCTTTTTTATGAGGCTGGGAAAGGGATTTTAAAGACTTAACATAGTATGATAAATCCAGAAATGAGAGAGAGCATTTTGTACTTAAACTGCGACAAAAGCATAGTTGTGCAAAAAGGAATACAATGCATATAGTACAGAATCAAACAAAAAAAAAAGGACTTTATTGAACTCATTGTATTGTTACACATGATTGTTTGTCCAAAGGGAACAACAACAAGCAGCTGTTCCTTAGTATGGGATATGCCCTCCCCTTAAAGCAATGGTTGCTTCTCATACTCAGCATTTGTTTCAGTTGTTGGGTATTCCCCACTGGATGTAATCGTGCTGCATGACCTCCCTCCCCAAAGCATCTCACACAATGTGACAGAGTGATTATCAATGGTCAAATCCAAATCAATAATAATAATTATTAACAATATAAAATCATAACTGATGGGCTAACTAGAATTATCCAAGATAGTGCTATACTTTTTGAGCTTCCATATCATAACAATGTAGATTCCTATAACACCTAATACTCTTCTCTTTTTTTGGTTCTATGATTCCCCAAAATCTGCAACAATTCACTATGTTGCAATTCTACAAAATATGCACAGTTTAATACAATATCTCTGTTTTCTATAAGAAGGACATTCACATAAAGCATTGCTAATTTCAATGTCGATTACTTTTGCAAATGATGCATAACAACAAAAGTACATCCAAAGACTGTTTAAGTTGCATCATTCCTTTTATCAACAGTCTTTTGTTTTTACATAATGAAATAAAAATACATTTCATTAAGCAAAACTTTCCCCCCCCTAAGAAATTGATGTCAATTTAATGATATGAAACAGATTTTATAAATGAAATCTTTTAAAAATGTTATGCAAGACTGAAAAAAAATTAGAGTGAAATAAAACATAAAGAGTAATAAAAATTGTATGGATAGACAAAAAAATATTTTACAAAAGAAAAGAAATAGTAAAGGTCAGATTATTAATGAAGATAAAATAAATAAAAATTAAAGCAAAAAAAGTTAACATAAATTTTTAAAAAATTCCAAGAATAATTAAAGAATTTCAAAGAATAGCAAGGAAATAAAATACAAAAAAGCAAGGAAAATTTTAAAAATGAAGGTTTCTCTCTCCAATACTAATAGAAGATTTAATGATTATGAAAATCGTAAATGATTCATGGCAAATAATGATGGGACATTCATTAGAACATAGATAACATGGAAAATATCCATGAAAAGAGCAATTGTAGCTGCTAAAGGTTACATTGGTGAAATTTAAAAGTATTTTTACTAAATCATCCAATTACAATAAGATTCGAAGAGAGATCAGGTGGCACTTTCATACAGGGACTAAAACGAAAGGTAGCTAATATTCCATAAAAAACAGCAATTAAAGTATATTTCTGTTCAGATTTTAAATATTATGAAGAGGGTGATAGAAATGTAGGTTTTAATCTCTCACATTCATTCAAGTTTACATTTTTAGATGAAATAGAAAGAGATCCACAAATGAATGATCTGAAATTGACAAGCACAAACCAACACCAGAGAGCAAAGACTTTGAATAAATTAAGAAATTATATGATATATGAACAAATAAAAAAATATGAAAATTACTGTTTACTTTGTATTTTAATTTCAAATGAAATTCGAGAATACAGTACTTTCGATGAAATTTTTCTTCAGTTAAATATGTTTTGAGTGGGGCATAAACATCAATGCTTTCATCATATTCTCCATACCACACTTTAAAATTCCACTTTCAAGTCTTCCCACAAATAATCCAGTGCTACGAAAACAAGCAAAAAAATAATCTGGCAGTTACAAAAATAAATGGAGCATAATATATATAACAATTGAATACATAAGAACATAATGGACTTTGCATTCGATTTGGTACCTTTGCTTTCAATGCATACCAAACGTAAGTCAATGAGCTTTTACATTAATGAAATGTAATAAATTATGTTTTACTTTAATATAATCTTTATAAATAATTAACAAGATGATTTATTACATATGGAAATCAAAAAGAGAAAAATATTCTGGTACCCAGCTGACAAAAAATTGGCAACAATTTTTACTAAATAAAAGTAAAATTATGTACAAATTATACAATTAAAATTACAAAATGATTTTAGAATAATTTTTTAAAACTTCTTACTACATTTTTTTATATTGTTTCGTAAGCATGACAAAAAAATATACCATTTTAGAACAAATCAGGAAAATGTGACGTATATAATTAAGACAACTATACAGAAATGATACTATGTAAATCCTGCATATATATACCTCCAAAAAAATTCTATGATTACTAATTTTCTATTTTTATCACTATAAAAAAATTACATTGTATTTGAGTTCAGCTCGGATTTTCTTTAATTATATCAAAAAGTGGATGCGTAAAAAAAATAGATATAAATAAATTATCTTTTTATTTTCATAAATATTTTAGTTGCAATTTTTTTTTGGAAAGTAATTTAATAAAAAAAAAATATTTGATTAAAAAGAAGTTATATATACATACAATGCTTGAAAAATATATAAATATTTCATAATATTTGATAACGCACTGATAAATTGTTAATACTAAACATATAAATACATTTAGCTAAATAAACTTAGGATAAATATAAAATGGCATGCACTGATAACATTTTATTTTACATTCTAAAAGGAAATATATATATTTCCCGCAGTAACATATGGACACTGTAAAGGAAAACAAATCTTTTGAAATCCTCTGAATAATTTTTTTTTAGATTCAATGTTTTTCAAAAGAAATACACTACCATTTTATATAGACTTTAACCCTAATTTTAAAAATTTAAGCAAAAAAAGGTTTCATAAGAATACTAATATTTACAAAACTTTTATATGAGAGAGTAAAGGGTGTTTCTATTTGTTTAATTTGATTCTAAGTTTTTATATTTATCTAAAAATTTTACATTTTAAAAACAATTTTAACACAAAATAAAAATTTCTTACATGAGTATCAAACAATGAAACTAAATTAATTCTGAATAGAACGCTACAAACTTATAACATTTCGTCCAAATAAGTGTTCTCTAAAAATAGGAAAATAGCAATAAATACTCAATATATTTACTTCTGATAGCCCAATGAAACTTATTTTAAAAAAACTAATCATTGTCTTCAAAGCCCTATTTTGAAATTCATTGTGATTATTGAAAAAAGTACTAATTTCTTTTGATGATATTTTGTGCTTTTCAGTTAACCAAATCAAGTTTTTAGGTTTGTCAATATGGTTCCCAAAATTTTGAATCAATTTTATACAATCATAATGTTGATGGACACCTGTGCCTTGTAATGCTCAACAAACCAACAAGAAATTATTACCAACATATACAACAATTCTCTCTTTCTAAAAGTTATAATTCAAGAAATCTTTCTGATGTTTAAGTAAATGTTAAACAAGATAGACATAAAATTTACATTCAAAGTCCACAAAAAAAGTATGTTCAGTGTTTTAAATGACAAAAAGAAATGGAATAATCATTCTGATTGTGTACAGAAAAAAGTAATTACCAAAGTTGCCTAATTCATTTTAAACCAAAAATTTAAATGCACTAAAACTAAAAATAATAAAAAATGTCAAACTGTACTTAAAAATGTATTGAAAATCACAAACAGGTAGAAAAATTCCAGGAGAAATGGTCAATTTATTTTTCCAATTCACTAAAGGTTATACAGGAAAAAAAAAATGAGAATAAAATAAAAAATTAATAGCTCAGGGTCATATCTCAATAACTGATTGATTGATTTAAGCGGACTTGCAGCAATAAAGATATTTTTCTCGAAGACTTAAAAAATTAATTTATATTCTTTCGATAGAACATGCATCAAACTATATATATTTTAAAATAAAAAAAAAGAACTGAAATTTCTCTGACTATTTCTGTCCCCTACCATGCACGATTTTGCATGCATCGGATATGGTAACCTCAACCAACATCTTATTTTAAACTTCTCTACCTTTTCTTAGTTCCTATCTAACAGTTATTTAAAATTCCCTTTCAATAACTGCACACAGTTGTTTAGGAGGTAAAGAGTAATGGACTTATATAAAACATATTCAACTTTATCCTTTCTGTTAAAGAAATTCATCCCTTTTTCTCTTCTCGCTCCATCAAAATGCGTAAACCAGTCGAAAAATGGGCCTGCAATGTGAGTTTCTCTTCACTCTCCTTCAAAAACGAAACTAGATCAACAGGAAGAGTGGTTTCCACTCCACCCTGCACAACCATTACTGCACTGCACTCAATGTGGACTGTAATCTAATAATCTTTTAGCTTAGGTAACTTCAACAAAATCTTCCCTTTTCGCAACTAATTCTGATTTGAATGGATAACAGAGCTTTCTCTTAGGTTCCACGTATATGTATAACCATTACCTTACTTCATTTGCAAAACACCTATCGTGCCACATTCAGAAAAAGAATTCTCCAACAACCTCTTGTAAAATTTTCTATTAACCAATAAATGATCACAATTTTGAAAATCTGAAAGCAAAACCAAAAATAGCGCCAGTTAATGAAAAATCATCAAGATTCTGTCACACTTTAAAAACATTTTCTGACTAATATTGTTTAAAGATGTCCTTTAATTTCTTAAACAGTTGGATTTTTATTTTTATTGTTACAATTTATGTGTTAAAGTACCCGGAATATTTCTGAGTAAATTTTATTAAAGATTATCATAACTTTCGGCTTAATAAAAATCTTGATGAATATTAGAAAATTTACTCTCTATATATTTGAGTTTTGTCTAAACAATAAAGTCCTTGTTAAGGATTTTTACTATATATCTATAATATTGACAGTTTGGTCTACTTTAAATATGTCTGGGTTCAGGTTTTCCCTTTGGTGTGTCAAGCATATAGTAAATGGGATACCATCTGAAATATCAACCTTGTCATTTGACCATGGTTCTGGATCATGCGACGTATATGCTGCGGTTAACAATCTTTGTGCTGGCAGGGCTGGAGAGTTTTCAAGGCATAGATAAACCAACCATTAATTGTTTTCCTATATATAATTATGGATTAATATTTATTAATGTTACAAAAAGGCTTACTTGCAATCAAGCGATGAAAGGGCTTCGAACCATGACTGAATTATCAAATACAACAGCTCATGTACACGGTTGGTCATCAGCAGCACAAAGATTCGAATCCTTGACTCAATTAAATAATGCTGAGCAGCAGCACGACTATTAGCACTCAGATATTGAATAGCCTTTCTACATTAAAATAACGGTATGTCTCTTCAAATTTCACTTACATCTATTCTTCTTAACCATGAAAGGGTTTTTTTTCAATCTATTAGCTTTAATAGATGTATTACGATTGTGGTACAACAAGGAAATCTTTATTTTTCTGAACTGATAATAAATTTAGTTTTGACTTCTTCAAATAAACACATAAAAGCTATTTTTTTTAAGTATTTTATTAGTTTTTTAATTCAACTAGCTGATTAATGTATGCTTACTGAAATTCAGTATTATTTAATTTTAAGTATTATGAACCATTTATAAAAAAGATATTTCAATATCTTCTCACCTTATGTACTCCTTTAACTTTTCTTTTTTTTTTATGCATGTCAGTCTCCATTCTAGTAACAAAACAAAACTTCCAAAAAGTTCAGCTTTTCAAAGAACATAAAAAGCACCATTATAAAATTGTTGGCTTGAAAAAGTACATTCCACTTATACAATAAGCAAGAAGTTATTAGCAGAGAAAAGTTAAAAGTCACATTACAGATCACCTGAATGAGAGACAGTGGTGTAACAAACACTTTAGCATTGTAGGGAGGGGGACTCAGGATTTTAGGGGGACCAAAGCCAGACTGATGCCAAGTACGTACCCTTAATAAAATCCAACTGGGGCCCAAAACCTGACTTTGCAGTGGGTGCAAATTTTCTCTTTTATGCCACTGAAGGAAGATGTGCAATTTGCCAAATATTTCCCAGTAAAGAACAAGTAACTATTTAAAATAAGTTCAATGTACATACTTTTTTGAAAAATTGCCAATTTTTTTTTGGTGACATTAGTTGCCAAGGAAAGCATGGTTGCAAAACACCTCCTTCTCCCACCCCCCTGTTTAAACTCCACAAAGGTAAAGTACACTAATTAAGTAATTGTTAATAATCACATGCTTTAATTTTTGTTATATATATATATATATGACTAATTAATTATGCAAATTAATTACACTAAGTAATTTTTAATAATCACATGCTTTAGTTATATACATATATATTTAGTTTTCTTGTATTTGATTCATCTAAGAAATAAGAATAAAATAGTAAATGAAAAAAAGGAGAAAGAATGATAGGATTTTTTACAACTCTTTAAAAAGGTTTAATATTTTTGTTTTTTTGTAGCTCAGAAAGTTAAGATAATCATTACCACAAAACATTATGATAATTATTACCACAAAAAGCAATGGATGCTTAAGTAAAATGTATACATAGACAGTGAATTATAAATAAATTAATATGTTTAAAATAATTACATAAATTTCAGTTATAAAACTAAGCTTTCTTAAAAATTTAATCAATTCCATATGTGAGGTTGGTCCAGTCATGTTCTCTGACTAACTCTAAAAATGTGGTGAACGCATCAATGTCCTTCTCTTGACAAGAAGCCTGGAACATAAACTCAGCTAAGTAAAAACTGAAATCAGTTTGCCTATTGTAGGCAGGCAATGAAACCTTAATATGATGCCATATAGTGTTTGGGTGGCATTGCGTGACAGGATAAATGAAACATTAATTGTTCACTGTCAAATGTACATAATCCTCTTCTGCCAGGCAATCATATGATTTCTAACAATCACAATATATAGTTGTTTCAGGTCAAAAAAATCCACTCTTTTATAACAGCTAGTAGCGTTTCCTTTGGTCATGGACAGCAACAAGACACAATTTTCCTGATTCTCTTTCTACTCCTCCAAAAACACACTGACCTTCTACATGATGGCCTCTATTATATTTCCTTTTGCCAAACTTTGATTCAACAATTTGGACAATCTTTCCTACTCCATCAATTTCCTTGGTTGATTCCTCAACAAAACCCAAAATTACTTCATTGATGAATATTCCCCAATCAAATATTGTGTTTGTTCCAAAGAACCATTGCAATTTTATGAGACTTGTGGGAAAATTCATAATAACTACTTATGTCAGGAAAAAAATCTCGCTGATAGTCAACTTGCTGGATGAAAACTAAGATCCATATCTAATGCTCCTTTGTAAGCCACATGCCTTCTTATTGATCCTATATCTACATGTCCAAACAAATCTATTCATACATGCTTTGGATCTTAATTTCATAACATTGCTACACTTCCCACAACTCAAAATCTTTTTAACTGAACCTGCTTCTCTTAAAAAATCCCAACAACAGGTCAGGGGTATTTCTTAATTCATAAACAAAATCAAATGTTGGAACACCACTTTCGCCAAAATGTTTTCCATTGGCTCCACCATGATGAAAAAACTCCAAGAAATCTGCTAGAATGCCAGGACCGTACAATGGATTGATATTTAACTATCGCATTAGCTATAGGAATATTGTTAACAGAAGCTATGTCAATAAGTACTTCTAAATAATATTAAATGCTATAAAAATGTCTACACAATACAAAGGAAGAAGTTAAATTTTAATAAATATATTTAAATGTAAATGTTCTTAATTCTAAATATACCAAAAAATATCAAGAATTAAATGCTACGAATTATAACAAAATCAATAAAAAGAAAAAATTATATTAAGATGTTAATACTCCTAATTCTAAGAGCTATATGCCTAATGCTAAAGAGCTGTAGCACTAAAGCAAAGAGATCTGCTTAAATATAATAAAAAATTAAAAATATACAACTCGGTTTTTCCCACGATTTATCTCTTAAGCAAAGAGATTTGTTTAAATATAATAAAAAATTAAAAATATACAACCCAGTTTTTCCCAAGATAAGAAGGAACAGAAGAATGCAACCAGGTTTTCTACAAATAGTGATCTCCAATAAGGAAAGAATTGAGAAAATTTTTAACATTCCAAGCAACACAAAGTAATGGCTAGGTCTTTCAAAAAAAGTCGGGTTATATATACAAATTTTACTATATTATACAGTTTCAAGATGCTAATCTAGTTAATCTAGATGGCATATAATTTTTTTAAAAAAAATACAAGAGATTTTTTTAACATGAAACAAAATATGCTGATATATGAAAAATTTATTATATTTAATACCTAATTATTTCCTGAACATCTATAAAATTTTATTTAAATTTACAGTTCAATTTTTTTTAATGTTACATGTGAATATTATCCTTAACTTTTAATTGCTCTCGCAGAAGAAAAGAGAAATTAAATTTTTTCACATAGTTCAATTACATATCATATATGTGCAAATGAATAACATAACATGACATGATAATTTTTTCCATGTTAACTTGGAAAACCATATAAATAATTTTTATTAACCAAAATAAACACATTCATGCCACAAAAAAGCATTAGATAATCAATAACAGTACAAAATTAAAGTAAAATGGTTGTGATTAACAATGACCACTCTCTGCAATGATTATATACAAGTACATATTTGTGGAATATTAAATTCATTCAAAATCATTTTACATACCAGCTTTTTCATTTGCAGATATAAGAAAAATACTTTTTACTGAAAGACATGAAACCCTCTTAAAATATTTTAAAATTCAAAGTTTTAAATTTTTTTCATGTTATAAACCTTTATTAAAAAATGCTGCCTTTAAAAGTAAATATTGTGAAAAAAAAAAAACCTATTTTTTTGCATTTGCTATGAATATGTAAATGGGTTTTCAAATTACCACTCAACAAGAAAGCTTTGTGGCATACTTTTTGAATATGAGGCTTTTTCATAGTATGAGCATGCAAATGTAATTTAAAAGTAGACTTTGTGGAGAAAGCTTTGTTTCACTCTAAACAAACAGGAGCATTCACCTTAGTATGGATACGCAAATGTTGTTTTAAAAGATTACTTCGTAAGAATGCTTTGTCGCATAATTCACAAACATGAGTCTTTTCATTGGTATGAATACGCATATGGGAATTTAAATGACCCTTTGAAGAAAAGGCCTTGTTGCATACATCACAAACATGAGGCTTTTCCTGAATATGAGTATGCAAATGCTGTTTTAAATATTTACTGCGAGAGAATGCTTTGTTGCATATTTCACAAACATGAGGGTTTTCATTGGTATGAATACCTAAATGTCTTTTTAAATAACAACTTTGAGAGAATGCTTTCTGGCATATTTCACAAACATGTGACTTTTCCTTTGTATGAGTAGACAAATGGACTTTTAAAGAAGTACTGTGAGTGAAAGCTTTGTTGCATATTTCACAAACATGAGGCTTTTCCTTGGTATGAATATGCAAATGGACTTTAAAAGTTTTAAAATGAGTGAAAGCTTTGCTGCATATTTCACAAACATAAGGCTTTTCATTGGTATGAATACGTAAATGTTGCTTTAAATTAGAATTTAGAGAGAACGCTTTGTGACATATTTCACAAACATGTGGCTTTTCCTTGGTATGAATACGTAAATGTTTTTTTAAATTAAAACTTAGTGCGAACGCTTTGTGGCATATTTCACAAACATGTGGCTTTTCCTTGGTATGAACATTCACATGCCTTTTTAAATAAGAACTGTGAAGAAAAGCTCTTTTGCATATTTCACAAACATGAGGCTTTTCTTTGGTATGAATACGCAAATGGACTTTTAAAGTACTATATTCAGTGAAAGCTTTGTTGCATATTTTACAAGCATGAGGCTTATCATTGGTGTGAAAACGTAAATGTTTCATTAAATTACAACTTTTAGAGAACGCTTTGTGGCATATTTCACAGACATGAGGCTTTTCTTTGGCATGAGTGCGTAAATGTATTTTTAAAGAGTTCAGGCTGGTGAACGACGACATGCATATTTCGCATACAAAAGTCATTTCGCCGGAATTTACTTTCAAATGTTTCACATTATCATTTCTATACTTCCGCACATGCTAAATTTGCACGTGTAAGTTTTATCTCACTAAGTTATGATAAAGTAAATCCTTATTTTTATATAATACACATCAAAAAGAAAAAGGCAAGACGTAAAATAGAGAGCACTTTTTGAGTTACTCATGCCTGGGTCATTCCTGTTCGGCATGGTCAAAGGAAAGGAGGTTGCTTGTCATTGGTAGATTTGCAATGAGATCATTATTTTAGGTTGCCTGGTTTGGCGTTATAGCATTTTTCTATGCCCTAGTGGTTCATTCAAACACAAAAGTTTTTCTTCATTTGGGAGATAGTTTTTCAAGCAATTTTTTGTTCCATGTCTTGAGTATACTAGTTAAATTCCCTTACGTATCTAATTTTCACTGTGAAAATTTAAAAAAAATTTTCATTTATTTAAATCAAAATTTTTAGTGGATTTAATTTTGCTGAAGAAATATATATTTGAACTTAGCAAATGAGAAAATTAATTACAAATTTAAAAAAAAGATTATTACATATTTTTTTTAATTATCCATTTACTGTGATTAATAATACTTTGAAAATGAATTATATACTTCGAGTTTTATCCTTACGTAAAAAAGTTATGTAAAAAAGTTAATTACAAGTAGAGAAAATTAATGTTTTTTTATAATATATATTTATTGGTATATTAATGCACATTTTGAAGATGAATGAATTCGCACTGAAATTAAATTTGTACAAGTAAGTGTTATTTTAAAATCTGAAAACATTATCTTAATTTCTGTTACGTAAATAGGTGATTTTTTTTATGTGTGACAGACTTATTTATTCACATTTTAAACTAATTTATCCAATAATCTATTTCCTTTTTATTATTAGAATTAAATTTACTACAAAATATTTAGCTGTTATAATCTAAACTATAAATAAAGCCGCATGCTTAAATTTTTATTTTCTATCTTTTGTAAAATACTATGAATAAAAAATACTCCTGGCAGTTGTATAAAAAACATATACTGATACTTTTTTTTCGTACTTTTTTAATGCGTTTCTCTGTAGCAAATGGTAAATGATTATTGTTCGATTAATAAATATGTGTGTGTGAAGTAGTTCTATTTTGTTTAATGGAAGAAAAATAAAAACATGGAAGAGAGAGAGAGAGAGAGAGTAACAGATTATTACCCCCTTTTTTATATTTGAATAATCAGACAACCTGATCATACTTCTAATCAGAAATCCCATTATAAGAGGAGTACAGAAGGATGGGGTGCAAACCCCACCTTCAGACGAATAAATTTTTAATTTTAGCATGAAGATTAAGTCTTGGTGTTTTAGTCTACGTTTTTTAAAAAATATAATCCCCATCATAAAAATAGTCTGTGTACACTACTGCCCATCATTATCTATATATATAAAGGAGAAAAGCAACTCACTCACTGACTGACTGACTGACTAATCACGATATCTCCAGAACTATTCAACCTACAGACTTAAAATTTGGTAGACATGTTCCTTTCATAGAGAATAAACAGACCTGTAAGTGGCGTTGCGGGGGATTAAGTGGCGTAATAAATAAATATTTTCGTTTTTAAACTACTTGACCTACCTGCTTGAAAATTTGTAGGAATGTTTCTTTCATGGAGTAAATATCCGCTACAAAACAGGTTTGGGGAAAATTGACCCCAAGGGGTGTTGCGGGGATGGGGGGCTTAAGGGGCGTTATAAATTCCGATTTTTAAGTTATTAGACGTACAGTCTTGAAACTTAGTAAACAGATTCCTCTCATAGGGTAGAGATACGCTAAAAATGGGTTTCGTGAAAATTGCCCCCAAGTGGCGTTGCGGGACTTAAGGGGCGTTATAGATTATTATTTCCATTTTTAAACTCTATTAGACGCTCAGTCTTTATATTTGATAAATAGATTTCTTTCATAGAGTAGAGATCAGCTATAAGAAGGTTTTGTGAAAACAGACCTCTAAGTGGCGTTGCAGGGGTTTAAGTGGCGTAAGAGATAAATATTTTCGTTTTTAACCTACTTGACTTACCTGTTTGAAAATTGGTAGGAATGTTTCTTTCATGGAGTACATATCCGCTACAAAACGGGTTTGGAGAAAATTGACCCTCAAGGGGTGTTGCAGGGGGTTAAGGGCGGATATAAACAATTATTTCTATTTTTAAACCATTAGACTCACAGTCTTGAAATTTGGTTAGCAGATTCCTCTCATAGGATAGAAATACACTACAAAATGTGTTTTGTGAAAATCGACCCCTAGGGCGCGTTGCGGGGGTTCAAGGGGCGTTATTGATAATTTTTTTTTTGCATTTTTAATTTATTGGACGCACAGTCTTCAAATTTTGCTAAGCAGATTCCTTTCATAGTGTGCAATTCCCCTACAAAATTGGTTTTGTGAAAACAGACCCAGAAGTGGCGTTGCGGATAAGTGCGTTGCTCAAGTGGCGTTATAGATAATTATCCCCATTTTTAAACTATTAGACGTACAGTCTTGAAATTTGATAAGCAGATTCCATTCGTAAAGTAGAGAATCGCTACAAAATGGGTTTCGCGAATATGAACTACTAAGTTTAATTTCGGGAGATTAAGAGGCGTAATTGATAAATATTTCCATTTTAAACTATTTGATCATCCTGCTTGAAAATTGGTAGGCATGTTCCTTTCATGGAATAGAGTTCCTCTAACAAAGAGTAAAACGAAAATTGACCCCCAAGGATGGTTGCGAGGGGTCAAGAGGAGTTACAGAAAAAAATTCCTGTTTTTAATTGTTAGACCCATATACTTGAAATTTGTTAAGCATGTTTCTTTTGTTGAATAGAGATCCACTAAGAATAAATTTTAAGCAAATCAAGTTCTGGGGGGGTGCAGGGGGTTACTGGGACGTATTGACAAAAAATGACTTTTTTCGAGCTACAAGGACTATAATAATGAAATTTGGTTTGCATTTTTCTTTTGTTGAATTGAAATCCGCTAAGAGCGGTAATTTTGGAAAACGGCTTTCAACGAGATTACGGGGATATTGATAATAAAACTTTTGTTTTTTTTCTGTTAGATTTAGACTTGAAATTTGGCTTGCATGTTCAATTTACGGAGTAGAGATCCACCGAAAATTGGTTTTGCGGGAATCCACTTGGTTTTTGAGTTACGAAAGAGCAAACATCATTCTATACTTCAATTTTAGAGATTTTTAGTAAATACAAATTTGATGAGTTCTGCCCTTCTTTTTATCAACAGGTGACAGTTACAGGTATAAGTATATTTTTCAATTCATTCGAATTCTTAATGCTAGGACTTTGATATCAATAATTTATACATATATATTAGCAGTAAAAATTTATAAAACATCATGAAATACCCAGCGAAGCGCGCGGGTAACGGCTAGTTACTATATATACTCTGCTGGCCACCGTAAATACAACACCCTGGAGAAAGCACGCAAATAACATGAAATTTACAACGTGCATTAGTGGAGGTAAGATATGCAAATATGATTAGAATTTCAGCGCAGACACACAACACGCACGCCTGTGGCGCCACCTCAAAGCGCTATTTAAGCCTTGGAGATTTCGACGATTTCAAGTTCGGCAATTGTGTTTTTCTTGTAGTTTTTTCAAAAAATGACCAGTTATGTCTCGTAGAAAACAACGATCAGCTTTTGATCAAGTATCCGAGTGCGTCAGAGGAAAGATAGTGGCCTACCGAGATTGTGGATTATCTTTCAGGGAAATCGGTAGTCGTTTTGGACGAAACCAAACAACTGTAATGCGGATATGTGACAATTTGATGCAGGAGGGTACGACGGACCGACGTGGTCGATCGCATCCACCTCAGTGCATCACTTCACGTGAGGACAGGCAAATTGTGCACATGTCAGTGACGCATCACTCAGTCACATCACGAACCATAGCACAGCACATTGAGTCTATAACGCATCATTCAGTGTCGGCACGTACCATTCGATGCCGTTTACAGCAGAGTGATCTGTCCGCAAGACGTCCATTGCTTGGTCTACCCTTGACGCAGAACCACAGACGTCTCCGCCACCAATGGTGCGATGAAAGAAGGATGTGGGCGGCAGATTGGAATGAAGTTGTCTTTACTGACGAGTCACGCACCTGTCTGCAACACCAAGATAATCGGATTCGAATCTGGAGGTACCGTGGAGAGAGGATGCTGAACAGCTGCGTTATGCACCGCCACACTGGTCCTGCACCGGGTATTATGGTACGGGGCGGTATTGGATATCACTCTCGCACTTCTCTAGTACGCATTGCCGGTACTTTAAACAGCCAGCGCTACATCTCCGAGGTGTTGGAGCCAGTTGTCCTTCTTTGACTTCAGGGCTTGGCCACAGCCATATTTCAACAGGATAATGCACGACCACATGTGGCACGCATCGTCCAAAGGTCAATCACCAGACTGAATTGCTTCCCTGGCCGGCTCGCTCTCCGGATCTTTCGCCGATAGAAAACATGTGTTCCATTTTTGCTCAACGATTGACCCAGATTACATCCCCAGCTGCCACACCAGATCAACTTTGGCAACGTGTGGAAGCTGCTTAGTCTGCCGTTCCCCAAGATCACATCCAAAGTCTCTTTGAATCAATGCCGAGGCGTGTGTTAGCAGTGATCTCCAACAATGGCGGCTAGTCTGGCTACTGATTCTGGCAGGACCCACACTTCACAGAAGTCTATAAATTTAATCATTTGATACTTGGTCAACATGTTATCTGCAAAATAAATTTTGTTGTTCTATCTGTTGTCTTACTTAGTGTCGCATTTACGGTGGCCAGCAGTGTGAATATATAATTACTAGCTGTTACCGCCCGCTTCGCTGGGCATTTCATGATGTTTTATAAATTTTTACTGCTTATATATATGTATAAATTATTGATATCTAAGTCCTAGCATTAAGAATTCGATTGAATTGAAAAATATACTTATACCTGTAACTGTCACCTGTTGATAAAAAAAAGGGCAGAACTCATCTAATTTGTATTTTCTAAAAATCTCTAAAATTGAAGCATAGAATGATGTTTGCTCTTTCGTAACTCAAAAACCAAGAGGATTCCCGCAAAACCAATTTTCGGTGGATCTCTACTCCGTAAATTGAACATGCAAGCCAAATTTCAAGTCTAAATCTAACAGAAAAAAGCAAAAGTTTTACTATAAATATCCCCGTAATCCCGTTTAGAGCCTTTTTCCAAAATTACTGCTCTTAGCGGATTTCAATTCAACAAAAGAAAAATGCAAACCATATTTCATTATTATAGTCCTTGTAGCTCGAAAAAAGTAATTTTTTTTTGTCAATTGTCCCAGTAACCCCCTGCAACCCCCAGAACTTGATTTGCTTAAAAATTATTCTTAGTGGTTCCCTATTCAACAAAAGAAACATGCTTAACAAATTTCAAGTATATGGGTCTAACAATTAAAAACAGGAATTTTTTTCTGTAACTCCTCTTGACCCCTCGCAAACATCTTTGGGCGTCAATTTTCATTTTACTCTTTGTTAGAGGAACTCTATTTCATGAAAGGAACATGCCTACCAATTTTCAAGCAGGATGATCAAGTAGTTTAAAAATGGAAATATTTATCGATTACGCCTCTTAATCTCCCGAAATTAAACTTAGTAGTTGATATTCGCGAAACTCATTTTGTAGCGGTTCTCTACTTTAGGAAAGGAATCTGCTATCAAATTTCAAGACTGTACGTCTAACAGTTTAAAAATGGGGATAATTGTCTATAACGCCACTTGAGCCCCGCAACGCCACTTCTGGGTCTGTTTTCACAAAACCCATTTTGTAGGGGAATTGCACTCTATGAAAGAAATCTGCTTAGCAAAATTTGAAGACTGTGCGTCCAATTAATTAAAAATGCAAAAAAATTATCAATAACGTCCCTTGACACCCGCAACACCACCTAGGGGTCGATTTTCACAAAACACATTTTGCAGAGTATTTCTATCCTATGATAGGAATCTGCTAACCAAATTTCAAGACTGCGAGTCTAATAGTTTAAAAAAAGAAATAATTATTTATATCTGCCCTTAACCCCCCGCAACACCCCTTGGGGGTCAATTTTCTCCAAACCCGTTTTGTAGCGGATATTTACTCCATGAAAGAAACATTCCTACCAATTTTCAAGCAGGTAGGTCAAATAGTTTAAAAACGAAAATATTTATCTCTTACGCCACTTATTCCCCTGCAACGCCACTTAGAGGTCTATTTTCACAAAACCTTCTTATAGCTAATCTCTATATGAAAGTAATCTCTTTATTAAATATAAAGACTGTGAGTCTAATATTTTAAAAATAGAAATTATTATCTATAACGCCCTTAAGTCCCTCAACGCCACTTGGGGGCAATTTTCACGAAACCCATTTTTAGCGTATCTTTACCCTATGAGAGGAATCTGCTTACTAAGATTCAAGACTGTACGTCTAATAACTTAAAAATAGGAATTTATAACGCCCCTTAAACCCCCCGCCCCGCAACACCCCTTGGGGGTCCATTTTCCCAAAACCCATTTTGTAGCGGATATTTACTCCAGGAAAGAAACTTACCTACCAATTTTCAAGCAGGTAGGTGAAGTAGTTTAAAAACGGATATATTTAACTATTACGCCCCTTAATCCCCGCAACGCCACTTAGAAGTCTCTTTTCACAAAACCCGTTTTGTAACTGATCATTATTCTACGAAAGGAATCTATATATATCAAATTTAAAGACAGTGCGTCAAATAGTTTAAAAATGGAAATAATTATCTATAACGCCCCTAAGCCCTGCAACGCCACTTGGGGGTCGATTTTCAGCAATCTCATTTTTTAGCGGATCTCTACTCTCTGAAAGGAATCCGCTTACTCAATTTCAAGATTGTACATCAAGTAGTTTTAACATGGAAACAATTATTATTAAAGCCTTAACCCCCCGTAACGCCCCTTGCGTTTCGAATTTCGGAAAATCCTTTCTTAGCTGATGTCTACTCTATCAAAGGAACATGTCTACCAAATTTCAAGTCTGTAGGTTGAATAGTTCCAGAGATTTCGTGATTAGTCAGTCAGTCAGTGAGTCGCTTTTCTCCTTTATATATATATTATACAGTGGTGTTAAAAAGTCCTGAACACACTCATTTTTTAGTGTAATTTTTGTGTTTGACTTCATTTTTCGTTGTGAAATTATCACACTATCTTAAATATTGTTATTGATTTCAATGTATTTTTTATGCTGATTTCAAATCTACTACTAGTTTCTTAATGACTAAAATATTTTTTGTATTAAAGCTGCCTGAACACAATAATGTGAAATATGTGCAGAGTAAAACAATATAGAATAACATAATATGCAAAGAAAAATAACACGAAAATTGACAAATACAGTATATTTAATAAGCATTTTGAAAATTAAATTGTTGTCACATGTTAGAAAATCAATATTTTATGGGCCAGCCGTTTGCTTTAATTACGGCTCTACATCTTTTTGGCATGGAATGCACCAATTTCAAAAGAAGATCTTTCGTGACAATATGGTTGAAGGAAAATATTAAAGCTTCAATTAATTCACGTTTGTGTGAAGGTTTTTTCTTTCAAATTTCATAACCAATTTTAAACCATAAGTTCTCTATAGGATTAAGGTCGGGAGACTGTCCTGGCCAGTTCATTCTATTCACAGTATGGTCTTTCAACCATTTCTGGACTACCTTTGCACGATGACAAGGGGCGTTATCGTCCTGAAAAATCCATGACTGATTCCCAAAAAGATCTCTCGCATTGGTAGAAATTTATTTTGTAGTATTTCATTTATTTTGTAGAAAGCCATGGCTTTCACTGCTCCGCTAACGATGTGAAGTCTTCCAACACCATGAGAAGACATGCAACCCCATACCATCACTTTTGTCGGGGACTTTACTGTGGGCTTCAGACACTGAGGGCTGAATTCCTCATGAGTGCGTCGTCTTACATAGGCACTACTTTGGTTGCCAGAAATATAAAACTGACTCTCGTCACTAAATATTACCTTTTCCCAGTCTTTAATAGTCCATAATGAATGTTCCCTTGCCCACGTCAATCGCCTCTTGCGTTGAAATTCAGTCAGTAATGGTTTTGGGCGCGCTTTACAGCCTCGTAACCCAATTTTCAGCAGTCTTCCTCTAACAGTTCTTGGGCACACACTCACATTTGATGTCAAAGTCCATTGTTTCAAAATTTGCGAAAAATTAAGCTTTCTGTTAGAAAGTGAAATTCTGTGCAATAACATGTCTTCACGTAAAGATGTTTCTCTTGGTCGTCCTGATCGCCCCCTGTCCGCAATAAAATTTGTTTCAGAAAATCTTTTCAAAGTTCTCACAACAGTAGAAAGGCCACCTGGTACTTTAGCAGCTTTAATATTTTCCTTCAACCATATTGTCACGAAAGATCTTCTTTTGAAATTGGTGCATTCCATGCCAAAAAGATGTAGAGCCGTAATTAAAGCAAACTGCTGGCCCATAAAATATTGATTTTCTAACATGTGACAACAATGTAATTTTCAAAATGCTTATTAAATATACCGTATTTGTCAATTTTCGTGTTATTTTTCATTGCATATTATGTTATTCTATATTGTTTTATTCTGCACATATTTCACATTATTGTGTTCAGGCAGCTTTACTACAAAAAATATTTTAGTCATTAAGAAACTAGTAGTAGATTTGAAATCAGCATACAAAAATACATTAAAATCAATAACAATATTTTTAAGATAGTGCGATAATTTCACAACGAAAAATGAAGTCAAACACAAAAATTACGCTAAATAAAAAAGAGAAACGAGCCTTACAGTAGTCGCATATGATGTGTAACATCATATGTTATCGTGGTTAATACGCAATAGTGATTTTAATCCTGAAAAAATGCATCGGGTATGATTGGAAATAATTTTCTATCGAACAAATATATCTTTAATGAAAATTTTATTTAATTAATACAAGAAGTAATGCAATTTTTTTATCAAAAATATTTATTCTTGTTCAATTTGGGGAGGAGCGGAGACAATAGATTTATGAAAACTAAAATATGACACATATACTTGTGATTTCAAAGTATTTTAAAAATCGTTGAAAAACAGCGCCAATAAAACAGCGTCACTGTTAGTTGTCGAAACATTTCGATTTTTGTGTTCATGTCGAGCTTGAGTTCATCTTTCAGAAAAGCTATGAGTGGCTCAGCTTCTGGCAAACCGAAGTTGACGTTAAAATCACCATTCAAAATCATGGGAAGTGAGTGAGTTATTTTTAAAAAAAGAGCAGAACCTCCTTCGGTATACGGTAAAAGTACAAAATGCAGGAAATCTTTAATTTTTTTTAACTGTTTGATTCTGAGAAATGTATGCGACCACCGAAATGACTGTTTGTTTCCAGTTAAGGTAATCGGCTTTTAATCATCATAGGATCCAATGATTTCAGCAGTCTCCGATGTGTACAGCACTAAAACTTTATGGATAAAGATGCTAAAAGCTGCAACAGAACTACCTGGTGATATAAAGACTTTCGCCTGGACTTACTGCTAGTTTTCCCTTTTTTTTCCTTTCACGAAACAATTTCCTCTTTTTGCATTTGTTCTAGGCATTCTGACCGGAATTAATTTTAATTCAATGGAAATAAAAATTAATAATATTAACTTAATGCATCACTCACAAAATTTTTTGTGTTTGTTTACAAGACACTATCCGTAATGATTCTGGCGCGAGCGTTAGTGACGTATACACAAAGCCCCAAACACTCCAGTAATGGGAAAAGCCATATAATGGTAAAATTTTGGGTGCGTTTATTCGTTGAAAATGGCACGTTTTTATATTACATAAAAACTACGAAAGTACGCCACACGAGTTCGTTACGAGTAGCATACTCACTTGTCAGTTCACGGCATACGAAGCGCTATCTGTGTAATTAAAAGAGTAGAGTGTGTTGTTGTGTCTGTAGTAATGTATGTATAAACTGTGTCTGCGCAATCCCAATTGCGCTGCCTGAACTGCGCATGCCCTGCAACTCCAATGTAAATGTACAGAAGTTATGAGAAATTAATAAACGCAAGTCCACAAGAAAACTGTGTCGTGATTGTGTGTCATGAACAATATGTGTAAGAGACTCTTCAGTCCACTTACGTGTTAGAGCTATCGAAATAAACACTCACTTAATATTTCCAATACCTAAGCGCCCAAAGTCCAAATATCAAGATGCCCAACTCCATACCCTCGTAGTAATCGTCCATTTTTTTCACGCATATGATGCAAGTCACGTTTTGTACACCCCCCCCCCGCTCTTTTTCCCTCACGCTCGCTATCGCCTCACCATGGCGACGTTTCGGGGGAGGGGGGGAATCACTACTTCCGTTCGCTTTTTCACTGTTATGCAAAACTGGGTAAATTTACCATTCACTCCCGTAAGAAGTTTCACTTTAAAAACAGGCGTTGTTGCATGTTAGAAAAATCACTAGTTCCGTACAAACTCCCCCGTCCCTCCAAAAAAAATATTATTACAACTTATAAAAACACTTGTTGTTTATTGAAAACTTAACTAATTTTTCAATGTACACTTCATGATCATACTATTATTTGAAATATTTTTGCTCAATGTTTTATGTATATAAAAATAAGCTAATTTGTTAAAAATAGTGTATAAAATCCCACATTCACGTTTAAACAAAGAAATAGCATCGATTAGAAAATGAAATACTTGTATATCAGCTGATTTAAATAATGTAATCATAAAACACACACAAGTATTAACGATATGAAAAATTAAAAACAGTATTATTTTAGACTATTACTAATTAGGATTGATATCCATGAGCTTTAAAAATGAAATTTAAATTTTTCTAAACTATTTTTTAAGAAAATAAAGATAAGCTAAATTGCCTTTAAAATTGATTGACATTAGTTATTTTTCGGATCTTAAGAAATAGTTTTGGCCTATCTAGAGGAAGGAAATGAGTGCAGTGTCGGAGTGTCTTCAGGAATGCTTCGTTCGTCTTGTTATGCCCCCCCCCAGCTCCTTTCTAGAAGCAAAGCGAAGCAGATGTCTTATCTCTTTTACGGTAGCGTGATATTGGTTAATTTAAAAGTTAAGTTCAATTACGTCACGGCTATTATTTACAAATTTACATTTTGAGTCAACTTAGTAATTAGATTATTACAGTCCAAATTCTGTTGTTTTCTGAGAGAGAAGTTTTTGGCATCCCTTTTCGTTCTCTCTCCTCGCCCTCTCTTGGTTTTGGGAACATCGCAGACGGCTGGGGTTGCATCCAGTATGTGGGCGAAATAGGAGGTGTTCCTTGTGGTTTCAAAGGTTGTCGGGGCGATGTCCAAGACAAGCCGCGCAATAGGTCCAGGTGTCTATACTCACAGCTGTGTAGTAGGAATCTTTACAGCCTCTATATTTCAATGAAACACCAGAGAAAGGGAGGTCTTTGTTATTCCTAGTCTCATAACTTAACACAGGCTATTAAGAAAGATTTGCTTTGACTTTTTTTCTTGTAAAGTTTGAACTGATCCAATTTTCCGATGAGAAATTATTTTATTATGAGTCAACATCCTGATATCCCCTTACAATTATAACTTATTAAATGGGAGAACCAGGTTTATCGTGGTCATATTATATCGAATACATTTTCTATATGACTTAAGCAAATTTTGTTACATAATGCTGTATTTTTTCTTTCTTAACTAAATTACCACAAAAATAAATCTCAGCCAATGATACAGCTTCTTGTAAATATAATCCACCATTAAAATATAGAGAAGAGAATAATACGGAAATTGTGCAAAATAAGCAAAATAAATTTCGGTTTTTTCTGTAAAAGTATTGAAAATGGTGTTTTGTCAAATTTAATGCAGTCGCATACTATTGAAATTGAGGCACGACATATCTATGAATCCAAAGTTTCTGTGTTATTTAGCAACCAATATCACGATGTATTATATTCTAATTGTAAACTATGTTTTAGATTGTCTCCTTTCAAAACTATTTATCAAAATAACGAATGTACTCGTATATGTTATCAGCTGTATAAAATATGTTAAAAAATATAATGTAATTTTTTGCAGAAGTTTACCAAATTTTTAAAATTTATGTGTTTTACCACAGTTCCAATTTCATATGCTTTACAGGTTGTATGATATTAAGTTATTTTCACGCTTCTTTAAAAAGTTTGCTTGTTTACATACATGTGTGGGGAAAAAGGGAGAG
>BMAO01003970.1:0-44954 GCA_019973975.1 Trichonephila clavata | reverse complement strand
ACTTTTTAAGGGGACATAGTACCTTTAACCCATCAATTTATCGATTTTTCAAAAATATTTTAAAAAAATAATTTGAACTGTTTGGAGCATTTTAAAACAAACCGCGTCAAAATCCGATAATTATTACGCTCAGTACAGGAAAAAATGTAAATGTCTAAAGAGACTTTGCTCTTTAAATGGAATGTAAACAAACCGCTATTCCGTTAGTTTCGGTTTTGACCTGTAATATAAAACTGCATTTTTTTCTTAAATTTTCAATTTTATTTATAATTGTCTTTTGATTGGAGAAGCATATCTACAACTCAACACATTTCGAATTCAAGCAGATGTTTATTTACATTTGTATTTCTACTGCGTTGTTTTTGCTTGCTAAGTCTGCCTTCCTTGATAATAGTTTTCGAAAAAGTATTGAGTAATCATTAATTTTTATTTGATAATTCATACTTGTGCATATATTAATATGAGTAGTAAATCCGCTAGAAGATCTACGGATTATAGAAGAAAGAAAAGGCATTTTTGTGGGAATCAACATTCTAAAAACGAAACGTTAGAACCGGTAGGCATCGATGTGTCATCAGCTTCATCTAAGAAACTGTGTTTGGATAGCGGTTCCTATCAAAGCAACTCCAGTGAAAGTAAGGGTTATCGATTGATAAATCTAGACATTCTTTTAGAAGAATTATCAAAATATTTAATATGCTTTTACTGTGGCTCAAAAGCAGTTTTGAAAGAAAAGGTTCTGTTTGGACTAGTATCAGAATTTTACATTGATTGTGATTCATGTGCTATGCAATCAACTTTTAAAAGTTCACCAGTGTTTGAGTCAAGTAACCACGACTATGAAATAAACACTCGCATTACATATGCTATGCGTACACTAGGGGTTGGTCTACGTGGAATTAAAACCTTTTGTTCGGTGATGGATTTGCCTCCACCGGTTTCACAAAAGTCCTATGATAGGATTTTGAATAATATAAAATCTGCTGGTTCCATTGTAGCTGTTTCTTCAATGAACAAAGCTGCAAAAGAAGAGATTGCAGCATCCGAAACAAATGAAATATGTGTTAGTGGTGATGGAACTTGGAAAACTCGGGGTCATACATCTCGCATTGGTGTCTGCAGCATTATTGGTGATATTACAGGAAAAGTTATTGATGTCGAAGTTTTATCATCATATTGCAAAGGCTGTGATCAATGGAAAAGTCCGAAATGTGGAATAGCATATGAAAAATGGAAAAAAAGTCATGAACCACATTGCGTGAAAAATCATTCTGGTTCTTCTAATAAAATGGAAGTGGAAGGAATGAAGAGAATTTTTAGACGTTCCGTATTGGAAAGAAATGCCAAATATGTGAAATATATTGGTGACGGTGACACTAAAACATTCCCAGAGCTGCAAAGTACGGTGTTGTACAATTTAGAAAAAATTGAATGTGTTGGTCATATACAGAAGCGGATGGGTGCCAGACTTCGTAAGTTGAAACTGATGAATCGTGGCAAAAAGCTATCAGATGGCAAAAGTATAAGTGGGAAAAATCGCCTGACAGATAAAATAATAGATAAATTCACTACTTACTATGGAAATGCTATACGTGAGAACTGCAGCTCCGCAGATGATATGCGTAAATCCATTTGGGCCATTTATTGCCATTACCGCTCTACAGATGAAGAACCAATGCATTACTTCTGCCCAGTTGGTGCGTCCTCATGGTGTGGTTATCAAAAGGCGAAATACTCCGAAAATGAATCATACAAACATAACAGCAATGTGCCAACCTCTGTTATGGATGCAATAAAACCAATATTTGCAGAATTATCCTCACCTAAGTTATTGAAAAAATGTTTAGGGGGAAAGACTCAGAATTCAAATGAATCTTTCAACTCTACGGTTTGGAAATACTGCCCGAAAACATCAGGATCTTCTAAGAGAATAGTTGACATTGCAGTGAATGAGGCAGTTGTAATGTATAATGATGGAATGGCTGGTCGCTTGGATATTATGAAACATCTGGGTTGTAAAGTAGGGCATTTTTCTGTCACTTATGCTTTTCAGTGTGATAAAGCTCGAATAAAAGAAGCCGAAATAAAGTCTAGATCTTCAACATTAGATGCTCGTAGGGCTTTGAGAATGCAAAAAAAAGCCATGCATGAGCATTTTGTTGAAATAGAAGGTGTAACATATGAGGCGGGTGCATTTTAAGTATTCAAAAATTGTATTTTGTGGTACAAAATTATAATGCAATGTTTAAACGTGATTTTCTCAGTTTGTAATTTTCACACTTTCCCGCAAGATTAAAAAAAAAGTTTTGATTGTAGAGTTCTAAAATTTTATGTGGTTATTGTTCTTATCATTTATGATTCTGTGAACCTCAGTTTTGTTAATACGGTGAATAGATTTTATTTTATAACATGATAGATGGAAAAAAAATTACTAATTATAAATTTTATGATATCTAAATTTTTTAATTTTTTTAAATGTGGTAGAAATTTAAAATTTGAGGTTTACAGAATTAAGGCATTATTTAGCTTTAATTTGGTACATAAATGAAGGTTCTACTGTACATCTTTCAAAAGTTATCTTGCGGGTAACAGAAGGTAAGTAATTTTTATTTTTAAATTTTTGTGTGCATATTTTGTGCTGTTAAAAAAAATGTATTAATTTAAAAGCAAAAATTGATTAAGTATTTTAAACTTTGAACTGTTTTGAACAATTTGTAAAAAAAAAAATCATAAGAATATGCAAAATTTATTGATTTATGTTGAATCGAAGAAGTATGTCAAAATGTACAATTTTTGGTTTCGAAAGGTACTATGTCCCCTTAATATATTCTCTCCTATTTTAAAAGCAATTTTTGATAAAGGATCGATGTCGATGATAAAAAGGAACACTTAATTATTTTACATTGTTAAGTACTCATTAAATTAAATCAATTAATGAGTACTTAATGAATGAATTAATCAATAAAAAGCACGGCAGAAGGTGACATAAAAATGCTTCAGAAATGCATCATTATTATTACATTCAAATATGGTGGGTATTCAGTGGGATATAATGGAATTAAAAGGTACTTTTTGTATATTCTAGAAATATTTGGATAAAATACATACTATATCATTTGTGTGTGTTGCGTTATAGGAAGCGTTTAGTAAGTACCCGCTATTTTAAATTGTTGTTCATCGCGCATTAAAATTAACACATACACATATATTACAATTTAAGAATTACATAAACTTAGATAAGTCACGATTTTAAATATAGATTATAGGTAAGAGTTTGGATCATCATTATTCACTCAAAAACCAAAAGATTATGACCACACCTACATTTTGCAATGAACTCGCCTGGATGACGTAGAAGGAACGTGATCAGGTGGAAGTGGTATTTAACTGCTGCTGGAGAGTCTGAAGAATCATTCTTCCACTTACTCCTGTGTGTGATGGGAAAGGCTTCGGATCTAAGCGACTTTGATAGAGGAAAGATTGTAATGGCTCGAAGGCTCGGAACAAGTATTTCCGAAACTGCACAACTCGTGGGTTGTTCGCGATCTACAGTTGTTAGTACTTATGCAAATGGATGAATGACGGTGAAACTAGCAGTAGACGACATGGTGTTGGACGTCTACACGCTATCAAAAAAATGTCGTTGGATACTGTCTCGCATGGTGAAGCAAAACAGGAGCCAGACAGTGGCTCAGCTGACAGCCCAATACAATGCAGGGCCAAGTAGAATAGTATTGGAGCACACTGTTCAGCGGACATTGTTGGATATGGGGATACGCAGCGAACGTCCCCCTCGTGTGCCTTTGCTGACCAAGCCTCATCGACAACTGCGCTGGCCCAGGGAACATCGCGACTGGTCCATGGATCAGTGGGAGAGAGTTGCCTGATCAGATGATTCACGGTTTGTCATTCATCACGCCGACGACCGTGTCAGGATACGCCATCTTCCAGGCGAACAGTTACTCCCTCAATATACAGTAGGTCATATACAGGCCGGGGGTGGCGGTATTATGCTTTGGGGGACGTTGTCTTTTGCGTGTCTAGGACCCGTGGTTTTGGTAGAGCAGACCATGAATGCTACAGGGTATCTGAACATCATTGAGGACCAGTTGCACCCTTACATGGCCTCTGTTTTTCCAGCTGGAAAAAGGAATGTTTCAACAGGACAACGTCCAGTGTCACAAGGCTAAAATTGTGTTGGAGTGTTTCCAGGAACATGATGCTGAATTCCAGTTAATATCCTTAACTCACCGGATCTCAATCCGATAGAACACATTTGGAATGTCATGGGACGGCAGCTCAGAGTTCAAAGACCACAAATTCGCAATATCTCGGATATGCCTGACCGTTGCTTAAATAAATGGTACAATCTGTATCCCGCCATCTACCAAGGACTTGTTGCATCTATGCCAAGGCGGGGTGAAGCTGTGTTGTGTTTCAAAGGTGGGCCAACTCGTTATTGACAATTGGTCATAATGTTTTGGCTCTTGAGTGTATATGGAGTGAGTAGATTTTCAAAAGCATCAGAAAATTAAATAAAATATTACATAAACATATATATTGAAACTAGTTTAATATTTGTAAAATTGAACGGAAAAAATATAGTTTTTGAAATAAAAATTCAGCATTTTTATTCTTCAGTAGAAGGAAATTTTACTTAGTAGTTTAATTTTTTTAATTCCTTTTTTTAAAAAACAACTGCCTTTTGTCAACTTTGAACATATCTGGAATTTATTTTAGCATAAAAAACGCTAAAGAGTATTAACCAGGTAAGGTATTTTAAGAAACTTAGTATAGTATTTTTATGTCAAATAAATTTTAAACTTTAAGTTATTATGTAGAGATGGAAGCTTCCTTGCAAATTTATGTTATTTAAAATCTGTTTTGCAAAATATCTCAAATGTGTTCAGGGTGGAAAGTAAGCATGGAAGAAAATAATGTGAAGAATAATTTCACAATTTCTTTTAAAAAATTTCCTTTTTTATTTTTAAATTCAATATTTTGCTTACACTAAAATTGTGCAGATTTAACTCTACGAGTTATTGAATTTCTAAATATTATCATTCATTGTTTAGGATATTTTACAGAATTTTCATTATACTGTGCGTTGTTAAACTGTCTAAGCAGAATCGCAGGAAATTGCTTTTCGGATTGGAATTGTCTTTTCTCCCTGCGGATGACAGACTTATTGAATAGAACTGATGGGATCTATTCAATATTTCGATCTTCAGAACTCAATGAACAATAAGACTTACTCCTTAGGTCAACATAATTACCTACTCGTTGTGAAAGTTGTAATAAGACCGAAACTACTATTTAGTTTCTAGAGTAAATTGAAACTTATACTACGAATACGAAAGCTTTCACACAAATATAGGCATAGAAATAGATATTCAAAAATAGAAATAGAATTTACTTGAAATATATGTATAATTTTCTTTTCGAATGCTTATCTTCAGTTTTACTTTTCATTACGTTGTTGCAATGGAACTATGTTGTTACAAATATACAATAACATTGTTTATTTCACTAAACTTATGCTTTATTTATCATTTTTCGGCAACTTTTTGTGTTGGTGAATTTTGCACTAAAAGTAAATATAAATAGAAAAATTGTTAATTAATTGATTGCTCACTGCTTTAAAAAATATGATGTATTTAATTTAATTTGTTAATAACTCTTGTAAAACTTTTAAATGTAATTTAGTATAAATAATAGCGAGCCAGGAGAAATTCATTTTTAATATATTTATATATTTAGTTTATTCAATTTCATACTATTCAAGGAGGATCTTCTGCATCAAATACTATTTATTTGCCCTGATAGTTGAACTGATCAATACGTATGTAATTAACGAGTATAAAATAAACAATTTTAGTTTATATATATGTCTACAAATAAATTTATAACAGCTATTATTAAAGAATAACAATTTAAGAAATTTTCAATGTTTCATTATGGGCAACGATTCTGAGGAATTTCTTCAATTCTGAAACTATTTTTAGTTTATAAAAATGATATCATTCACTAATTTACTATCTGTCTATCACCGTAATTTAAATTAGTATGCATTTAAAATCATTGCTTTCATTTTGTTTTAAAAACACATACATTTAATGTGCATATTTATTTCTTTATCGATATTATTATTAATCTTAGAATAAGTTAATTTTTTTCAAGTTGAAAAAGAATTGTGGCTTGTAGTAAATATAAGATAATTAAATAAAGAGTAGAGAAATAATTTAAGGATAGTTACAACACCAAAAACCAAAATGAACAATACCAAGCAATCAATCTGGATTAAAAAAAGTGTGATTTATCTTAAAGTGAGTATGTAAATGTATTTAGAAAACAAAATTGCTAAAATTCTTAGAATTTAAAAAATATTTGATTGGCCGTAACCACTTCACAATGTATTAATTGAAAATCAAATTAAATATTTACCATTATTTTTGTGTGCGTGAGTGTGTAAGAAAATTTCTTGTAGTATGTTTTAAAAGCACATAAAACGTACAAAATGAAAAAATGTATCTGAATCAATGATAAAGATCTAATTTGGAAACAAAAAGCATATTAAAAATTGAAGTAAGAAAAACTAAGCGAAGCATGCTTTTTAAATCAACAGGTTATTAATATATATATGTAATAATATCCTGAACTTACACGATAGGTGGGGATGAGTGAAAACCGTCTATGTTGGGGTAATTCCGCATTTAAATACATATAAATTATTTTTAGTGGAGGCCGGAGACGAAAGAAATCAATAATTTTAAAAAAATGTTTAATAAAATCTTATAACGCAAATACACACAATATAACACAAATACACAAAATCGCACACCGAATCACATACACACAATAACACAAATACACAAAATCGCATACCGAAGTTATTCTGATATAGGTTTCATAAAATCTAAGTAGTATGCCCAGTTAAAAATTTTATTTCTCATCCGCAACATTTTCTCGTCTCATGCAAATAATTCTTTTTCATTTCTTGCTTTTTTAAAAAAAATACATTCTTCGTTGGAGTATATATTTTCTAAAACTTTTAACCTTTTTTTCAATTAAATTGAGGCCCTATGTCAAATTCCCAGCCATTTTCTGATTAAACTGGGTATAAAGACTCAAGTTCAATGTCTTGCTCTTGCTCATGCATTACTATGAGCTGATCTATTGTCAGCACTTGGTTGTAAGAATCCAGTAGTTCTTGAACGTTACTATTGTCTACTTCTAAATTTATTTGCATGGCAATCAACAACTTCTTCAATCACAATACCAACAGGAAGCGGGGAGTGAGTAATCCAGTTGCATAGCGCTCATATAAAAGACGAACTGACGAATTTAAAAATCGCGAAACTCTGGGTTGGCGTTAAGTCGATGTATTTCTGGGCATACAAAGTAAAATATGAGGAATAGAAAAATAAGTATTAGATGAATTTTAATTATTAGACTGAAAAGAGGAAATACATTTGCAGAAATTTCGACTTTGTTGTTATACGGTTTGAAAAATTATTTTAAAGGCGTTTAGTTAACTATATTATTAGGATATACGAACTTGTTTACAAAAATCACATTCTAAGTGAAAGCCGAACGGAAAACTTTTTGTAGAAAACCCATAAGAAATTCGTATGATTCTAAATATAGTTTTTTTTATTAAAAATAAAAGTACGAGATACACAAATAAAAATTCATTTCACAAGAAAACTTCAATTAGGATGTCCAATTAATTCAATAATCAACGAGAAATCTACATTTTAATTATTTTTTTCCTTTCTTGAAAATTTATTAAAGAAGTAATTTAAGGAGAATTTGTAAAAATAATTATCAGAACGAAAAATCTTATTTCATAAGGTTAATGATTTTTTAGTTCATTATATTCATCTTTTAGATATTCTATCACTGCTTTAATGAATTAAATGTAAGCTTAAATAAAGGTCAAAATAAATGAATGAAACAAGCGTTTTGGAGAAAAATGTCTCAAATTATTTTAATTTAAAGACTTTGAGTTCTAAACAGTTTGATTAATACCGTAATATTTTGACGGGAAAATAATCTTTACACTTCTTATTACACATTTCATTTATATGATACTATACATCTATTATGAATATCAAGGAAATCTTAAACCTAAAAGAAAAAAAAAGATTATTAAATCATTTTAGAGTCCCAAAATATAGAGGATTCAGAAATAAAAGTAATAAAAATATCTTTTTCAAGAGCTTCCAAAAAGGAATTCGAAAGTTCTTGCTAATTCGAAAAATTATATATATATATATATATGTAAATTTTTTTGTATAAGCAAGAGCCTTCGAATTCTTATACATATATATAGGAATAAATAAGGATACTTCAGGAAGATTTAGAGTATCAGCTAAAGTTCTGTGAAGAATCGAAGAATCGAGTTATGCTTTGAAATTCTTAACAAGACATATTTTTCTCTTTAGATATATATTGTGTATAACCTCTTAAAAATACGTTTCCTTTTCGAGCATATTTCTTCCTATAAATGAGTAAAAACAATATAAAGTTTTTAATTAATCTCAAAAAAATTAAACTAGCCTAAGTAAATTAATTATAAAATTTATATGTAACATAATTTAAAGTAAATAAAAATATAACATATCTCTGTTTTTCTGTTTTAAACAAAAACATTTGTCAAAAAATCTTCTTTCTGGCATATAACAAGATTTTTAATGAAATAAATTTAGTAATACTACTATAACGATAGCTTCTAATTATATAGGTATGTTATTCATTTTTATCTCTCTTAAAAGTATGCTATTATACGGAATTCTCCATATCACGCAATTATACCTCGGTTTCAAAATTTATGCATTTATGAATCCTTATTTCCAAATGCTACAGTCTTACCCATTGTCAAAAATGAAATAAACATATATAGTCTTCTGTCTGGAATAAATAAAAAGATATTCAAGCTCAAATTTTGAGCAGTGATAATATACACGCAATGAGAAAATTAGAAGACTAAATATAGCACTCATGAGTAGCAAGGAGAAGTAACAAATTTTATCCAATGCTTCGAAAATCTAACATTGCGTTCACGTGATAGTGAGAAGTTTACGTGAGAGCTTTTGTGTATCTCTTTTAATGAATGAGTGAAAGGAGAACACTTCTCGTGATCTGAGAGGTTCGCCTGCCCCCAAATCGATCCCGGTTGAGTCAAAATATTCTGGAAAGATTTCCATGAGATTGTTTTTCTCTTTCCTTAGTTACATTTCAGCAGTGTTTTCGTAAACAATCAGAATGGAATGCAGATGTGCATCAAATGAAATTTGTAAACAAGGCTTAGGTCTTGGTTTCGTTAGAATAATTTTGATTAGTGTAGTTTTGTTTAATAAATACTAAACATTTTAATCTTAATTTGATTGTTCCTAGTGTCAGAGAATGATGAAGTAAAATTTTATATATTTCACATTAATATTTATATGTTATTGAATAAAACAGTTCAAGTATTAAATGTACCTAAAATGGTAGTTGTTTGGAATGTTTGTTTTAAATGTTATTTTTTCGATGGCATATCACATCTTATCGATACCCTTACATATAAGGAATGAAATAACAATGTAAAAATAATCAGATAAGTTAATACATGTTATGCTATGAAATGAAATAAAAAAGTTAATGTACTTTATTATAAATGTATTTCATAATAAATCAATATTTACGCCCTAGTAATCTTTATTTCCAACTAAGTATCTAGTTAAGTTAACATTTATTAATAAAAATAAAGTAAAAGAAAAAGAATTTGACGTAAGAGTGTATTTTTAATATCAATACTACAAAGTTTTAAGTCTTTGTCATACTCTTTTTTGAAAATTTCACACACACGCACGTACACATACACACACATACACACACGCACGCACACCCACCCATATATATGTAGGGATCCATCCGAAATCTTCCAAATAAGTTAGATTCTTCAGATAGCGGTGTTTTTATTTGGTGTTTTTATTTCTAAGGGTTTTTACGATGTATGGGTTAACTTTGAAAAATAGAATAGACAACATAGTTTAAAGAAACTAAATAATTTATTACGAGTTTTATTCTTGAAACTGACAAAGTTGTATTTAATAGAAAAATACCCTAATAGAAGATTTAATAGAAAATGATAAAGAAAGCAAGAAGCCCCATTAAGGTATCCGACTGCCCTAAAATTGCGAAATTTGCCACAAATTAATAAAATTTTTTGCGATTTTATTTTATAGACCATCTTGAAAGTTTTATAAAAATTAATTTTTTTCCGTTCAATAAAACAAAAACAACGTTTGAGTAAAAGCAGATGCCATTACAACAAGCAAGATTTCCTACTTTAAAACGCCTCGAAATGTGTGTTTTTTTTTTGTTGTTTTTTGAAAATGCTCAAACGGGGACAGCGAATGCTCAAAAAGTTTTGAAAATAATCAACAGAAACTTTTTGTGTATGTTCTGTATGATAGAAGTGTTTTAACCTTCAGATTTATCAATCACTGTTTTATTACAAAATTTACAGTTCCTTCTGTGAATACAATCACTACTTTTTTTTAACAATCATATAATAACTAAGATAAAGTGTTCTAGTTTTTATAAAAAATAAAATATCTCTTATCCTGATGGTCATTTCAAAAATGAAAGGCATAGAAATGCATCAGAATTGAAAAATTAAAAATTTGTTCATAAACTTTTGGTACAAAATGGAATGGGCCGCGTTTATGTTATTTTTTGTAACTTTTTAACCCATTTTTTCCCATATTTAGTAATAATAATTTCTTTTTCTCTTCTTAATTTTAGCATATTTTTCTTAAAATGTGCTAAACAAATCTAAAAACTACAAAAAATCCCCATGTATCCATTTTTTCAAAAGGAAGTTGTCGTGAGTAGTTTGAATGTAGTCGTTGTCGTGAGTAGTAGATAATGAACTTCAATGACATAGAACTCTCGTCTCTATAGACGAGACGGGGCCGCGGTAGTATAGTGGTAATGGTCAAGAACTCGAGCACTCGCGCCACTGAAAATCTGCCGTGTAGAGGAGCTGATGCACGGTAAATCTGTCTAGGCTCAAAGTCCTCCTGTTGGCGTGGTGGGAAAGTTTGGAGAGTAGTGTCAGCTCAGAGTTGTCCTTGTCACTTGACCTAGGTTCATATTTACGAGGTTCATTGCTAATAGTCTTCGTGTTTTGTAATTTGACGTTACTAACATTGGCGTAGGTAGTCATGAGTGTGCTCCGTATCAAAATTTCTTGCACACCCTTTTTGGGGGTTCTTAATATATTAGCAATCCTTTTCCTCACATATGATGAGGCCCCATATCATTGATACGGTGGTAGCTACACCCTTGAGTACTAAACACTAAATCTATGGAGGAGACGTAGTATTTACATATGACTATAAAGATCGTTATAAGAAATTGCTATAAATTTTTTTTATATTAATAATTATTTAAGCAAATATGCTTTACTCATCCTCTGGTACAAAATGTAACATTTAAAAATCCCCCTCCTCCTAAAAGGAACTAAAATGGGGATTTGTTGGTATCTTTTTCGTCTTACTTGAAGTAAACCAGGTGTTCCTTCTTTTAAAATTACAAAAACAATGGGAATTCTCTTAAAATCGTGACTATTCAATTAATCATTCACCGCAGAATCAATAAAATGATCCCATGAGAGGGCGAGAGGTCAATACGTTTCCCCAACACTCTTTGCTCCCTTGGCTCGAAGAAATCAATTAAAAGTCGAAGAGCCATTTAGTTGATTAAACCCTGAATCAGATGAAGAAAGAAAGCTCTTTCAGCATCCGTTGAGTCTTGGAGTAACCATTGAAAATGTTACAATTATTTCTGACCGTCAGTGGATAAATCCTGTTGCGGATAAATCAATGCCATATTCTATTACAATGCTGATAAATATTTTAGAGAAGATGAGTTGTCTTTAGCCCTTAGAATGTAAGTTTACTTAATTTTTATTTGTAAGAATCAATGTTATATATAAAGACGGTTTAAAGTGAGGGAATAGTTTGAAGGTCATAAGCATTATGTATTTCCCTACATCTTTTTATAGACATATACTTAAAATTTGCTAACGGATACTGATTGTTTGGTTTTATAGACTTAATAAAGTATTTAAAAACTAATTAAATATAAATATTTATTTTTGGTATCTAATTTTTGTCATATAATTAGGTTTATCTTGTAATTACATGCATGAAAAACACAATTAAAAATCTCTAGTGTCATTGAAGTCTTTAGATATTTACTACAAAAAAGGAAAAAAAAACTGTGAGGAACAAAACTTTTTAAATAACTGAACAAAAGTATCTTATAAAGAAAGCAGCTTGAATACTGAAATTTGTTAACCGTGCGAAGTACAAAGTTTGATTCTAAAACAAATTTCAAACAAAAGTTTGAATAGTATATTCGAATAGTTATTTTTCTTTAAAATAATAAATATAAGAAATTACTTTATTAAGAACTAATAAAACGAAATATAAAAAAATCTTAATAGGTTTTATTAAGTGTTTGATCTCAGATGAATATTTTTATACATGTTTTTGCATCATGATAATTCTAAATTATATAAATGGAATTGCAATGAAGGAAACGGGAACATTGCTAATATATATGTTGTGCACAGCAGAAAATAAATCTAAGAATATGACAAAACAAGTTTACTTACTTGTTAATATTAATTACTTTTTAACTTCTTTCATATTTTTATTTCTACTTAATATTTCATTCTTCTTAGATTCATTTACCATTTTTAAAAAATTTAATTTATAATTCATGGTTTTAAAATGGATACATTTTTTTTCTTAAATATTTAGATACTAACCTTAAATACATTTATGCCATAAAATTACGAGGATTTTTTCAAAAGTAACACATTTAAAAAAAATAATTACGTATTTGCTTAATTCTCCAAAGATCTATTATAAAAATAATAAAGTTTGTGGTATGTTAAATGAAACTGATCTAAATGTTCTCACATGGTGAGGGGAAATTAGGAGAGTTTCAATTCGAACACATTCTTCAAACGTTCTCCCGTTGGTGTGGTGCGGTAGTTAGGAGAGGGTGTGTGTGTGGGGGGGGTTCTCGCTCAGGTGTCGTCCTCGTCATTTGACTATGATTCAAAATTACAAGGTCCGTTGCCAAAAGCCCTTGTATAGCTGAACAGTGTGACGTGAATATTCACTCACTCACGCACATTCTTCTCCATTTGGTTATACTTCAGAAATACAAGATATGTTGTTACTACCGTATTTCTTGAATCTAAGCCGCAATTTTCCCCCAATGTTAATACTACAGAAAATCGGGTGCGGCTTAGAATCGAAGGGGAAAGAATTCATCAGATGGGGCAATTAGAGAAATTAGAGGTTTATGTATGCATTGTAAAATCCGGCGTATAACATGCACTTTTAACACAAAAAATATGATCGACATTTAAGGGTGAGCGTTATACGCCGGGTATAAAGACGATAGCTTTAAAAATAACAAAATAAATTGACGAGAATAAAAACAATTACTTGTGCACATATCGAAATACTTAAAGGAATGACATGTCTTGTGAACTAATACAGTTATAGTTCTAGAAGTATGCTATTTTTTCAAAGTCTGGGATAATATATCGAATAAATGACTTCATAATATAAGAACACTGTATACTAACATTTCAGATTTTTCAAAAAAAAAAAGGAGGTGTGGGTTATACAGCGAATATACCTAAAAATTAAAAAAATGCAGCTTTAAAGTATAGGTCAGCGTTATAAGCCGGATTTTATGGTATTTAAAAGTTAATATTATTGGAAAAATAACTAATTATTTATTTCTTCTTTGTTTCAAATTTAAATTTATTTTAAGTTCATAAAATTGTACATAGATAAACTATTTTACACTATTTTCCATTTTCAACAAAAACTTGTTGAGAAATTGGGATGCGTCTTAGAATCGATGGAGGCTTAGACTCGAATAAATACGGTAGTAATCGTACTCATCTAGAGCAAAATTTATTTAAAAAGCATGATTTTCCATTTTTTTCTATTTACTTGTCATATATTATTTTGCTTTGCATTGCATATTTGCTTTTTATTGGACCAAGTAACATTTAAATGCATATAACTATGTAAATTAAAGAAAATCTGAGTTATAAATGTGAATTTTTTGTTAAAAGAAAAAACAAACATGTGCATGTTAAAAAGTAGAAATTTATTTTTAAATAGCAATTAAACAGTTTTTAAGATGAAATACGCGTCAAGAAAATCCTGAATTTTCTAAAATTATTAAACTCATTTATGTCATAATTATTTTTAAAATGCAAGTTTTCGTAAAAGCGGAAAACATTAGGCAGAATTTAAATTCACTCGTGAAAAAATTTTACTAAACATTATAAATCGGAAATTTGAGCTACTATCTTGTAATTATAGTATGATTTTGTGAAGGAAAAAATTGAAAACATTAGAGGAAAAGAGATAAAAAGAGTTTATTTTGTTCACGCATCTATATATATTAAGGAGAAAAGCGACTCCCTCACTTACTCATCACGATATCTCAGGAGCTGTTAGGCCCAAAGATGAGAAATTAGGCATGCATGCTCCTTTCAAAGATCTCCTAAGAACGGGTATCGCAAAAATATACTTCCAAGGGGGTTGAGAGAGGTTAAGGGGCATTATAGATAAATATTCCCGTTTTTGAATTATTAGACCTATACTTGAAATTTGGTAAGTATACTTCATTTGTTGTGTAGAATCCACTAAAAATGGGTTTTGCAAAAATCCACTTTGGGGAAGGGAAACACAGAATCGTAAAAATAACTCAACTTCAGATTTAAAAATTCAAGATTTGTCCTTTTTAAATCAAGGGGAGGCTATAAGAATGTTCATGTGGATACAATCGAACGCTTAATGCTAGGATTTAGATACTAAGATAGTAGTAATTTATATATATAAAAATACACACAAACACACACACACATATATATATATATATGTGTGTGTATTTTTATATATATAAATTAATTTGATTTTAATATTATTAAAATGCCTTTTTGGGAAAGTAACCGACATCTCTCTCTATCTATTTTTAGAAATATCATCTTAAATTTTATAAAAAGAAATAACGATTTAGTCACAGATAATGATGTTAAGCAAAATAATTTTAAGCTCTTTCGCAATAATTGCTTGGAATACAACTATCCAAGTAACTTCATTTTTAAATATATTTCTAAATTATCTCTCTAATTCTCCTTTTCAAAGTTTAAGTATTATTCTTTGTTTTTTTCTCCTTCTGTTTTTTTATTATTTTCAATTTGTTTTTGTTTGCTTTGTTTAATTACAAAAAAAAAAAAACTATCCAGGTGGAGCCACTAATTTTTGCATCTGGTTTTACCAACTTAACACGTCATTTTTAACGATCATTTAGCGTATTGTTCTCGTACGTACAGTTTTTTCCCGCTCTCCGGTTATTTGCATTTTTTCATGTAAGTTTTTGCTTCATTATTCCTTTTCAAAATTATTTTTATTTGTATTTTGTTAGGATTCATTTCCTTTCATATTTTCTATTATTTTTATTTTATTTTTCTTTTGGTTGCAAATTACACGTGGTTGGTTTTTAGGCCTAACTTTTCAATATTGGTATGTTTTCCTGTTATGTATAAAATTTCTGCTGAACAGGGGAAGGTAGGATCCATAAAATATATTTAACCCTAATTTTGCTGGTCCTAATTCAGCAACAGCTTTAGAAAATCATAACAGGTCTTCATTTTAGTCTATTGACTCTTTTGGCTTCTTACATTTTAAAGTTCTAATTCTGTTCCATGTTATACATACGCTTAGTTAATTCTTCTATAATAGACTTCCATCATTTTTAAAGTGTGTTTCTTGAAATCTGGTTTAAATCTTTTAGCTTTCTTAGTGATATTATTTTGTATTATCAATTTTATTATGCCATGTATTTCTTTCATTTTATATTACTATATATATATATATATATCAGCTTTTACCCGCAGCTCCGCTCACGTTGATGTCTTTAAATAACTGTCAAAGTCGTAATCATTATCATTAAAAAGTAAGTAATATAATATGGTAATTTTTCTATTGCTTGACTAGAACCAATAAAATTTAAAAATTCTAAAATTGATCTTAGTTTAAAAAAACTGAAAAATAAAATTTATTATAATAATTAACAACAAAAATTCAATAACTTAAGCTATTAAAATTTTTAAAAATCGAAAGTATCTACGTTTAATATAAAATTTCTCTTTAAAAGAGCTCAAAACAGAACTGTATACCATATTAAATGTCCTTCCGTCAGTTACAAATATGTGAAGATTTGGGCATTGGACACACCGATCAGGCTACATATATGTTAAAATGGTATATGGTTCGCCATGGTAAAAACATTGCTTTTCCATATGCACCCCTGCTACCTGAAATGTTAGCTTTGTTAACAGCAACATTAAAACTGGGGATATTGAAATCGTTTGAGTTGAAACGGTGGGTCAGTGGAGATAATTGGAATTCGAGGTATGATAACACTATCCCTTTTCATGACATATACTAAAATATTGGCACCAAGTATATTCTGCATCAGTTTTGTAATCCAAAGCCTCGTTCCTTTACATAGTAGAGAAGCATCGAGATTTTGCATAACTGGTACATTTAGTTTTAATTGATGTTTATGTGAGGGTACACCCGAAAGTTCAAGTGAAATTTAGAACTTCGTGGGATATGAAGTACTTTGTTCTTTAGCCCTGATTGTATTCATTGATAAATATTTCTTAACCCCCCCCCACACGTCGTTTAAATTTTCAATGTTGATTTTATGGACAATGTCATTGTTAGGCACCAATATTGATCTTGAGCGCAACCACTGACCCCAATTTAAATTTTGTTGCAAGCCCGGGTAAATTTGAGCAATAAGATTTACATCATTTTCTCTTCTACATTACAAAATTCTTTGGAAGTGAAATATAACCTCCAGCATTTGCGTCCAAACATCCATAACCGATTTTCAATTGCGTCTCTGCATAATGTTCCAAATCTACGTCATTATGAAGATGCACTCTCATATTCGTTTTCAGACTTAATTTTTCAAATTTTGCCCATAAGCTTGATGATTTAATAGAGACTGATTTCATCTGCGACAGGATTACAGGGGGAGTTTTTGAAAATTCACCAGAAAATATATAATAAAGTACCATTCCTCCTATAATATCTGTACTATCTCGTAAATCCTGAAGAGTCCGATTTAACGCTTCTATAACTTTCTTGTGAGACATTGTACTTTCATCCCACACTAAAAGCTTGCATTATGGAAGCATCCCGCTGAGAGAAATTTTTTCTGAAATTTCAGATGAGTGAATCTTCAAATGCAAGATTAAGCGATAATTTTAAAACGGAATTTGCAGTACGACCATTGGTCAGTAAAGTCGTGGCTATACCCGAAGAAGCCATAGCAACTGCTATCTTCTGGGTTTTTCTGATGGTCATTAATAATAAGTTAAGCAAAAATGCTTTTCCGGTTCATCTAGGGGCGTCGAGAAAAAAAGAGTGCACCACTGCCGGATTCTATTTTGCGTAACACTTGTTGGAAAACGTGACTTTGTTCTGGAGTTAATTGAGGGATAAATTCTGTTACTTGATGTTGCAATGCTATAAAATTGTAGTTTAATTCTCAAGCAATTTCATTATCGAAGCCATTTCCGTCGACACGTCTAGGAATAATCATTTTAAAACCATGTAGCTTCTTCCCAACCATTTTGAAAACCTTTATTGCGTTTCGTTGTAGATGTGTTGATTAAAAGGCATATTTGCTTGTATTTTCTGCAAAATATCTTCCGCCATGTAGTCTTTGTACTTTTTCCAAAAGATTTGAGGATTAGAAAGACTGAGGATGAAATAAGTATTGCGTAAAGCTCCCTAATTTTTTTCGGCGAGTGACATTGTTTGGCTTCTCCTCCATAGTATTATCTAGTATATCTTCAAAGTAATTCTTCCACGTAAAATATCTAGGTTAAGCATAAGTGAAAAATTTTGTGCAAAATATGAATATTGTGTAATTAGATTTTAAAAAAATTCAAAGTGATAAACATTCGAAAAATCAAAACTTTTTATGAAACTGTCCATTAATATTACCATAAAATTTTCAATATCACACGCGCAATTCGCTAAAACTTTATTTCGTTTCCCTCTTTAAAATGCGGTAGAAAATTTGCATTAAAATATCTGGGATTGTCGGAATAGAGAACTTCTTAGCCAACTTGGCGATATTTTTCAAAGTTTGAGTTTGACATTTAACAAATGTAACGTATAATAAACGTTATACGTTTAATAAAAAACCATTTAAAAAATTGTTTTTTATAAAGATGCTAAATCACACTGTGTTTCAATTCAATGTGTTATAAATGTGAGAAATTTCCATTATTAAAATTTACCATTATTGACCAAATGCATAATTTTGCGCCAACTTTGTGGGGAGTAAGCAAAGTACCACGGTTTTACCCGCATAGTTTCCGTTCCCGTATGAATATGGAGATAAAGAGTACCTTATGTTACTCGCTGATAATGTAGCTTTCCATCAGTGAAAGAATTTTTAAAATCGCACCAGCCGTTTCCGAGATTAGCCGGAACAGACAGACAGACAAAAATTTTAAAAATTTATTTTTTGATATAAGTACCGTATATACCTTTAAATGCATTTAGTAAAAAGCTGCTAATTTGAAATTACAAACAGACACTTCAATTATATATATATATATATATATATATAATATATATATATATATATATTAATATACTGCTGGCCACCGTAAATACAACACACTGAAGGAAGCACGCAAATAACATGAAATTTACAACATGCATTAGCGGAGCGGAGATATGCAAATAATTAGAATTTCAGTGCAGACACACATCATGCACGCCTGTGGCACCACCTCAAAGAGCTATTTAAAGCTTGGGGATTTCTACGATTTCAAGTTCGGCAATTGTGTTTTTCTTGTGGTTTTTTCAAAAAACGATCAGTTATGTCTCGTAGAAAACAGCGAACAGCTTTTGATCAAGTATCCGAGTTCGACAGAGGAAGGATAGTGGCCTACCGAGATTGTGGATTATCTTTCAGGGAAATCGGTAGTCGTGTTGGACGAAACAAAACAACTGTAATGCGGATATGTGACCGTTGGATGAAGGAGGGTACGATGGACCGACGAGGTCGATCGCAACCACCTCAGTGCACTACTTCATGTGAGGACAGGCAAATTGAGCGCATGGAAGTGACGGATCGCTTAGTGACATCAAGAACCATAGTACAGCACATTAAGTTTGTAAAGCACCATTCAGTGTCTGCGCGTACCATTCGATGCCGTTTACAGCAGACTGATCTGCCTTAAGACATCCATTGCTTGGTCTACACTTGACGCAGAACCAAAGACGTCTCCACCGCCCATGGTGCGATGAAAGAAGGATGTTGGCGGCAGAATGGAATGAAGTTGTCTTTACTGACGAGTCACGCATCTGTCTGAAACACCACGATGGTTGAATTCGTCTGGAGACACCGTGTAGGGAGGATGCCGAACAGCTGCGTTATGCACCGCCAAACTGGTCCTGCACCGGGTATTACAGTATTGGGCGGTATTGGATATCACTCTCGCACTCCTCTAGTATGCATTGCCGGTACTTTAAACAGCCAGCGCTACATCTCCGAGGTGTTGGAGCCAGTTGTACTTCCTTACCTTCAGGGCTTGGCCACAGTCATATTTCAACAGGATAATGCGCGACCACACGTGGCATGCATTGTCCAAGGGTTCTTCGTCAATCACCAGATTGAATTGCTTCCCTGGCCGGATCACTCTCCGGATCTTTCGAAGATAGAAAACATGTGGTCCATGGTTGCTCAACGATTGACCCAGATTACACCTCCAGCTGCCACACCAGATCAATTTTGGCAACGTGTAGAAGTTGCTTGGTCTGCTGTACCCCAGGAACACATCTAAAGTCTCTTTGAATCAATGCCGAGGCGTGAGGCAGCGGTGATCTCCAACAATGGCGGCTACTCTAGCTACTGATTCTGGAAGGAACCACACTTCACAGAAGTCTATAAATTTAATCATTTGATAACTTGGTCGACATGTTATCTACAAAATAAATTTTGTTGTGCTATTTCTTGTCTTTCTTGGTGTTGCATTTACGGTGACCAGCAGTGCACGCACGCACGCACGCATGCACACACACACACACGCACACACACACACACACATTTGCGCACGCACGCACGCACTCACACGCACACACACGTACACACACAGAATTCGAACAGCAAGGGGCGTTATGGGGGTTAAGTGGTGTTATAAATAATTGTTTCCATTTTTACACTACTCGACGTACAATCCTGAAATTGGGTTAAAAGATTCCTTTCATAGAGTAGAGATCCGCTACAAAATGAGTTTGTTGAAAATCTACATCCAAGTGGTGTTGCGGGGGCGTTATAGAATTTCCATTTTTAAATTATTAGACGCACAGACTTTAAATTTGATAAATAGATTCCTTTCATAGAGTAGAGATCAGCTACAAGATGGGTTTTGGGAAAATAGCCCCAAGTGGCGTTGCAGGGGATTAAAGGGCGCAAAAGATAAATAATTTCGTTTTTAAATTACTTGACCTACCGGCTTGAAAATTGGTAGGCATAATTCTTTCATGGAATTAATATCCTCTACAAAATGGATTTTGGGAAAATTGGTCCCCCAAGGGGTGTAATTTTTTCCATTTTTAATTTATTAGACTCACAGTCTTTAAATTTGGTAAGCAGATTCCTTCCATAGAGTAGAGATCCGCTACAAAATGGGCTTTGTGAAAACAGACCCCTAAGTGGCGTTGGGGGGGGGCTCAAGGGTGGGTTATAGATAATTTTTCTGATTTTTAAATTATTAGACGTACAGTCTTGAAATTTGGTATGCAGATTCCTTCCGTTGAGTACAGAACCGCTGTAAAATGGGTTTCGCGAAAATTAACCCCTAAGTTTCATTTCAGGGGATTAAGGGGCGTAATAGATAAATATTTCCGTTTTTAAACTATTCGATCTACCTGCTTGCAAATTGGTAGGCATGTTCCTTTCATGGAACAGAGTTCTAACAAAGATTAAAACAAAAATCGAACCCCTAAGGAGGGTTACGAGGGGTCAAGGGGAGTTATAGGAAAAAAATCCTGTTTCAGAATTGTTAGACCTGGGCACTTGAAATTTGTTAAGCATGTTTCTTTTGTTGAATAGGAATCCACTAAGAATGCACTTGACGGGAATCAATTCATAGGAGAGCAGGGGGTTACTGGGGCGTGTTGACAAAAAAAAATTCTTTTTTCGAACTACAAGGACTATAATAATGGAATTTGGTTTACATTTTTCTTTTGTTGAATTGAAATCCGCTAAGAACGGTTTTTGGGAGAACAACTCTCAACGGAATTACGGGTTGGGGGAGGGGGAGGGGGTTGATAATAAAAATTTTCTTTTTGCTCTATTAGATTTAGATTTGAAATTTGGCTTCCATGTTTATTTTATGGAGTAGAGATCAACCTAAAATTGGATTTGCGGAAATCTACTTGGTTATAGGGTTACGATAGTGCAAACATCATTCTATACTCAATGTAAGAGATTATTAGATAATACAAATTAGTAGTTCTTCCCTTTTTTTTATCAAGAGGCGAGAGTTACAGGTATAAGTATACTTTTCAATACAATGGAATTCTTAATGCTAGGACTTAGATATCAATAATTTGTATATATAAACAGTATACATTTATAAAACTGCATGAAATACCTAGCAAAGCGGGAGGGAAATGGCTAGTATTTACATACTCTCAGAAAAATAGTTCTAATTCATCTTTAATAAAACAATTTTTGAAAATCGATTTTATCATTTAATTATACGCCGTAATTTTTTAAAAGAAGTTTTGCTTTTAAATTTGGATTTTTTTATTTCTTTATTTTTAAATAAATGATTAATTTTAATCCAGCTGCAGCTTGAGGTTTTACACTGTAAAACTTCAATATCGTGGCCCGCGGGCGGTATGCAGCCTACAACAAGCGTTTTTGCTGCCCAGTCAATATATTGGCACGCTATAATATAATAAAATATCGAAATAGAAAAGATAGAAGCAGATAAGAGATGTCAAGCGTCAGGACGTACATATTAAATTTTTCTTGTTCCTTTATATATTTTTATTATAATGTATTATTCAAAATAAGCTTACGCTTCTATGAATTTTGATTTCCTTTGCAGCCCATCTTAAGTTAAACCTTGTTTATTTGGTCCAAGTCTGCCTTTGAGTTTGACACCCTTGTTTTACAGCATTATTCGACTCATAAAATAGAGTATTTAGAGAGCATATAATATTTGCAACCAGTAACTGAAGCACATTAATATAGAAATACCGCTAAATAACCCGTGATTTTAATGTGAACCATGAGATAGAAAGGATTCCTATTGACCTTCAACTGTTCGTTTATGGTCAGGACATTAGGCAAAATCATGAATTACATCAAAACTGAATGCAGGTTTCTCGAATACCAAACGTTTAATAATCCAAACGGTAGAAATGTTAGGATTTCACCGATAAATTTCGATATATACATACGTGTATTCAAATATAACTTGTTGGTATGCCAACGATTACTGAAATCCAGGAAACTATCCTGATAAATATGGCCATAAATATGTCGTAAGAGTTTGAGATAGAATATGACGTGAGGTAAGCCCAAAATCTATTTAGAGTATTCGCGAAACTTCTATTAATCCCTGACTAATGAATAATATTACAATATATGCTGACATTATGATATTATTCTCAAACGTTGTATGTATTGATATAAAACATAATGTTTATGCTAAATTTTGTTCAGATATTCATCTTATTTATATTTTACAGTTTTGAATTCTTTAATGAATAAGTTCTCTTAAATATAGAGTGTCTACAAATGGTTTGGGCAAAAAGAATGATTTAATGCCGGTAATTTACAGGAAAAAATATTAAAGTACCACCGTAAATGGCTGGCCACCGTAAATGCAACACCAAGAAAGACAAGAGATAGCACAACACAATTTATTTTGTAGATAACATGTCGACCAAGTATCAAATAATTAAATTTATAGACTTCTGTGAAGTGTGGTTCCTGCCAGAATCAGTAGCCAGAGTAGCCGCCATTGTTGGAGATCACCGCTGCCGCACGCCTCGGCATTGATTCAAAGAGACTTTGGATGTGTTCTTGGGGTACAGCACACCAAGCAGCTTCCACACGTTGCCAAAATTGATCTGGTGTGGCAACTGGAGGTGTAATCTAAATCAATCGTTGAGCAACCATGGACCACATGTTTTCTATCGGCGAAAGATCCGGAGAGCGAACCGGCCAGGGAAGGAATTCAATCTGGTGATTGACGAAGAACCTTTAGACAATGCGTGCCACGTGTGGTCGCGCATTATCCTGTTGAAATATGGCTGTGGCTAAGCCCTGAAGGTAAGGAAGGAAAACTGGCTCCAACACCTCGGAGATGTAGCGCTGGCTATTTAAAGTACCGGCAATGCTTACTAGAGGTGTGCGAGAGTGATATGCAATACCGCCCCATACTATAATACCTGATGCAGGACCAGTGTGGCAGTGCATAACGCAGCTGTTCAGCGTCCTCTCTCCACAGTGTCTCCAGACTCGAATCCGACCATTGTGGTGTTACAGACGGATGCGTGACTCGTCAGTAAAAACAACTTCATTCCATTCTGCCACCCACATCCTTCTTTCATCGCACCATTGGGGGCGGAGACGTCTGTGGATCTGCGTCAAGGGTAGACCAAGCAATGGACGTCTTGCGGACAGACCACTCTCCTGTAAACGGCGTTGAATGGTACGCGCAGACACTGAATGATGCGTTACAGACTCAATGTGCTGTGCTATGGTTCGTGATGTGACTGAGCGATCCGTCACTCCCATGCACACAATTTGCCTGTCCTCACGCGAAGTGGTGCACTGAGATGGATGCGTTCGACCACGTCAGTCCGTCGTACCCTCCTGCATCCAACGGTCACATATCCGCATTACAGTTGTTTGGTTTCGTCTAACACGACTACCGATTTCCCTGAATGATAATCCACAATCTCGGTAGGCCACTATCCTTCCTCTGTAGAACTCGGATACTTGATCAAAAGCTGATCGCTGTTTTCTATGAGACATAACTGATCGTTTTTTGAAAAAAACACAAAAAAACCACAATTGCCGTACTTGAAATCGTCGAAATCTCCAAGCCTTAAATAGCGCTTTGAGGTGGCACCACAGGCGTGCGTGATATGTGTCTGCGCTGAAACTCTAATTATTTGCATATTTTACCTCCGCTTATGAATGTTGTAAACTTCATGTTATTTGCGTGCTTCCTTCAGGGTGTTGCATTTACGGTGGCCAGCAGTGTACATTCTGTTGTAATATAGAGAAATAGTTTAAGATTACCATTCCCGGTTTGTTATGGCTTCCTTTCGTTACTTTTCAATTGTCCTATCGGTAAATCAGTTCTTGCGAATGATTTGTCAGCATGCTTTCGTTCATCAAATTGATTGCAGTGCAAATTCTTGATTTTAGTTCAGAAATGGAGTAGGAATTGGCGGCACTTGATTCTTTACAAAACCGCACACCCTGATATCCATCGCTGAAAGATCTGGTGATCGTGGTGATCATTCAATAACACTTTTACAACCAATCCAAACTGGTACCTCAGATTGAGGTAAGATGTAACATCGTTTTGGTATTGACAAGGCATGCCATCCTATTGAAAAATCTAACTACCTGGCATTTTATCTATGATGATTGGCGAAGGAAAATCTGTAGCATGCTCAGGAAAAGTATCACTTTTCGGGTCATTTTCCTTGTATTCTCAAACAAAATTTCGTCATACTTGCACGCACAACAGAATGATTTTTATGAAACCAAAGACAATATTTCGCTTATACGGCTCCGTTGTACGTCTCCATTTCCCTAATGGCGAACGAATAATGGTTGCCACTCGGGTAAAAGATATAGCGTCAGTTATGACACCTAACGCCATCCATGACTAAACTCAGTATATAGTATCACCTGTCTGATTTTAAATGGGTTAATTTCATTGAATATTTCGGAAGTTTTTAACTTAGAAAATTCCCCAACTAATTTGTAGACACACTATATATTACTTAGTTTTTGAATTTTCGAAAAATTACTCACACACATAATTTATGTTGTGATCTAAGTAAATTAAAATAGTACCTTTTAAAATTTAAAATATTTTGGAACTTTAGAGAACATTATATGTTTTAAATATATCTGAACCTCCTATATATTTTAAATAATTATTTGAAATAGTTTATATTTATGTTTTATCAATTAAATAAGTTTATTTTAAGGAATGGTAAGAAACGTTTAAGCGAAATTTGCATTTTCTACCATTAATCAGTTTGTCATTTATGAGTCAAAATAAATGAAAACTAAATTAATGGCTTTGATAATTTCCAATAAGGCTGAGTGTGGATCAATATATGGAAAATCGGGAGGATTTTGCTTTTACTCCATAAATTACTACTGCAACTCTTGCTGTCTTTTATAACCAAGCTGTTAAATTGATTTTTATATGAAATAAATAAAAGAAAAAAACGAAGAAAGATAAAAAGCTGGGGAAGTTTGAAGAAAACTTTAGCAAATAACGATAAAAAAAAATGAATAAAATTTTCTCTTCTTAGTAGTAAGAATAATTTTGATAGTTAAGAATTGAAAACTAACACATTAGGAATTTAAGTTTTAAAATGAATATGACAATTTCATTGCGATTTCTTTAATCAAATATATAAATTAAGGTCAGCTGTGAAAGATTGTTACACATAATTTATGTGAATTGTAATCTGAACAAATAATTATTTTTTAAAAAATTGTACTACTGTTTGAGAAATCTATTTTAGAAATATTTTCTGAGACGAAAAATTATTCAGTCATTCCATTAGATGTGTCTAAATGAGTTCGAAGTAATTCTCTTTTCTTTTAAATAGTAACAACGATAAAGTTTACAGGCATCCAAATGTTCTGCTAATGTTTTATTGGCACGCAACACGAATTACATTTCCAGTGGTCAATAATATGAGAGGAAGAATCAGTATATAGTTAAGAATTTCAGTATGAACACAGATAAAAGGGAAAAACGACATTACCAATTAAATATTTTTATAAGTTTCAAAAGAAATGGACATTGTGTAAATTTATGAGGAAGGTAATTAGTTCAATATATTTTACACAAAATTTTTTTTAATACATAAAATGAAATACTTTAACCCTGTTGTATAAAGAAAAAATAAATTGTTTGAATTGATATCTTGAAGCAAAACAATCTGAAAATTGAAAAAAAAAAATAGCAAATAGAACCAACCAAATTATAGCCTACCAAATTTGATTGTAACTCTCTTGGCATCTATCTTGGCCTGCTGGTTTAAAGAATGCGTTTATGTATAATTTGGATTCTTAACTCATTGAATAGTAGCTTTCCATTAATTTCAAGACTCTTGGCTCTCTTGGAAAAAGCTTTGTGAGTAGAATTTTTGTAAAATTATTTTTTGAAGAATCCTTTCCTTAAGTAATTCTTTTAGTAGTTTTCTGCTTTAAGATTTTAGGAGAATTTGTTGCAGAATAGCAGTCGGTTGTTTTCTCCTACTATTTGTGAGTATTTATATACTTTGAATTTCTATTCATTTTGTTTGGTTTTTCCTACCGACATACAAAGGGGGAAGGTTGGCGCCTTCAAACTAGTTTAACCCCACTTATTTGGTCCTAAGTCCGAAATTGCTTTTTGACTAGCTAGGTTCTTTTTTTGTATTTCCATTTGTATTTTTTATAGATTCAATCTTAATGTTTTACTTTTATATTTTTTTATGTTATTTCTTGTTATGTTTTTTATTTACTATATTTCTTGTTTTTGATATATTATATAAATTTCTTCCATGTATATATATATATATATATATCATCGATTTGTTACAAAAAATATCTTGTGCTCAAAAATTATACAAATGAAAAGCACAAAGCGTTGCTATGTTTGATAGCGTTGAACAAAACTGCACTTTCCGGAAATAAGGCTCATCTATCTGTCATGCTCAAAAATGTGGTGTCTTTCAGCAATAATACACATTTGGACCCGGGGTTTCATATCCTGCAGCACTTTCTTCAACATGGCACGTGACACGCTGGTACAAGGATCCGTAATACGGTTTAGAAGTTACTGCAGTGTTGATGGAGGGGTGCATGCACCCCTTTTAGTTTGATGTATTCCCACAGAAAGAAGACCAATGGACTCAGGTCAGGTGAACAGGCAAGCCATTCAATGCAACCACCATACCCGATGAGTTTTGCTAGAATTTGTCTCGAATTTATTGTGTGACATGTGATAACTTATGCATCGGGGTGCCGTCGTGCTGAAACCATACATTCCAGAGGTCACTCAATGGCAAATTAGAAAATCGAATACTACGTCCTTCAGTAATGACAAGTATCGGGATCCTGTTAACGTGCCCTCATATAATACCGAGCTCTAATCGGTCTATTTTTGAATATTCCGCATCAGACATTTATCGGCAAGCGAACTTCATGTCGAACTTCGACAGCACAAATATGTTTCTTCAGGGGTTATAAATGGATGTTCTGCTTATTGTGCATTGTATTACGGTGTCCTCTCGTATTGCAATCATCCACACTACCTATGTGCCACGCTCAGGGATGTTCACGAATTTGACATTTTCTCTTTTCTTCCTTGTTATGTCTCCTTCTAATCTTGGGAGTTACAAACCAAATAAATATTCATTTTACGTCTTCTATTTTTGCAATATTTTACTGAAGTCGCTTTAACGAGCGACGCAAATTAAAATTAAATCAAATAAAAATCCTAATATAAATTCAAGATTTGTGAAAACAAAACTAAATTTATTTTTAGTTTGTCTATTTTAGAAATTTTCATATTAAATCAAGCATGTTTTAATAAAAATGAAACTATTATTCCGAAAATTTTCTCACTAATATTTATTACACACACCATCAACAATGCTTTAAAAGAGTACGGTGCAAAAATAAAATAAACTTTGAAAACCCTTTTTACTTTATCAAAAATCGCAAATTTAATCTTTTAATTTTTTCCTTATTTCCAAGAAAAAGGCTTCTCTGCCTCTTATACATGATATTAATGAATTCTTACACCAGATAAATCTGAAATAAATTTTAATTTCAAAAGCGTATTATATGCTAAAAACTTTATTCTCATATTTAAATAATTGTTTACTAAATTTGTAATAAATCTGTGATGAAAAACTATTTAAATATACGTAGGGCAGACCAGTGCAAGATGACGAATGTCTTAATTTTTCCGTATTCCACTAGGTAGCAGCATCAAATGAACACTACTGGCTCTCCATTTGGCCTTTCGTTAAACAATAGTATAGAAACGCTGAAATCACCATTTTTATGTTAATTGTGAAGCTTTGATTGTTTTTTGCTGCAACGATATAACTTTTATGCATGTGTAAATAAGCTCTGCTGCAGATACAGGTAAGATATAACGTTTCTCTTTAATATTTATGAGTAATTTGATTTAAATACTACCTATTACCATGAATAAATGTCAATTAATTGCATTCCTTCATGGTAATGAGAGCGAATATTTTTAAACAGACAGTCTGGGGCAAGATGATGATCCGAAACACGGGGCAAGATGACGAGCTCGTCATCTTCCCCGTGTTTCGGAACTTATTAAACTAACTGTTGTTGTCCCTTCTATTAAATGCTGTGAAAACTTGTTTGTCTGTGTGTATATCCACGCGACATTGCGCTTCCATCTCTTCTGGGGCTAAGGGGTACATCGGATCAGGAAAGGTTTCATTCGAAAGGGGGTAACCAGAGGAAGACATATTTGCCATTTACTAAGCTCCCCCCCCCCACACACACACGAAGAGGAAGGAATATAACAATAATATGTTGCTTTAGAGCTACTGACTTTTACCTCTTTAGAGCTACTGACTTTTACCTGCCACCTTTTCTGATTTTTTGCGAGAAAACGAGTGCTTCCTGAACTTGTAGAAAGGGCCCCACCAGGAAGTGTAGGTAACTATAGTGATAACGGTTGGAACAATGAAGGCACTTTTATCTTCATGTGAAACCAAGCAAAGAATTTCCTACTTTGTTAGTTTTTGATAATCACAAAAATCATGTAACTTTTTAGGCTATCTTATATTGAAGAACGAAAAACATTATCATGGTTGGGTGGCAGCCACGCACATCACATCGTCTCCAGCCCCTTGTTGTGCCATTTTTCGACCATTTAAAAACGTACTATAGCCAAGCATGTGACAACTTTATATATATATATATATATGGTCACTCCTTCAGAACAAACTATCACAGACAAAAATATTGGTGAGGTTTTGAGCATCACTTACTACAAATCAGTTACAGTTGGAAATGCCGTTGAAAGAGTTTAAAAAATATGGGATCCAGCCTCATAATCCTCTTGTGTTTAGCGAACGCGACCATGCTGCGGTAAAAACTACTAACCATGATGCTGTTGGCGATGAAACTGAGAATAATAGGGCTAATCCTCAGACCCCGGTAGTAGAAAACCATCGTATAAACCCTCCAGAAAAACCAGAACTTATGGCGAATGCTGATTCCAATGCACCAAAGAAGCCTGTTAGTGTTTTATTTTAAACCATTGCCTAAAACAACATAATGTGAAAAAAAAAGAAAAAGCAAAAAATTGAGCTCTAGCATTCTTACAATCACACCCATCAAAGAAATGTTAGAACAAAGGGAAAAGAAGAAGGATGAACCTTAAGTTTTAAAAAAAACAGAGAAAAGAAGCCCGTGAAGCTAAAAAGGGAGTAAAAAACTCAAACTACTACTGTAGGCCTAAGTCTATAAAATCCAGGCCAAAGATTCCAGTAGCATCAACTTCAAAGGACGGTGTTATAAGATGTCCTGCTTGTGAAGAGGAACCCTCCAACAGAAGAATGAATCCAGTGCTGTAAATGCCAAGAGTCTTGGCATGAGGAATGTTCTCCAATTATAAAAATGGCATTTTTATTTGTGACTATTGTTAGGTACACAACTAAACATTTCAACATTACGTTACAATGCATTACGCGTAGTTTAATATTTTTTAAGATGTAAAATCACAGTTATCATTTGTTAAACCATGTAACACATTCAAAAGATAAAGTATCTTCAACTTTTTTCAGTGTCGCCATCTTGCCCCAGTACTGGGGCAAGGTGACAATTTGTTAAGCTTATGGAAAAATTAAATTATCCTTTACTTCTTTTATTTGAAAAATTAAATGGTAATATGTTTTAATACTACAAAGGACTACTCTAGCAGTTCATGTAAAATAGATTTTACTACCCTTAAAAATAAATTAATAAATAACAAAAAATTGTTAACGTCGTCATTTTGCCCCGGTCTCCCCTACTTGTATAGATTTTGAAAAATCAATTAATTAAATATCTTTTCATTATTATATTTCTTGATTAAATAAAAAAACAACTATTGAAACTTGAGTTGTGTGAGATATACATTACCAACATAACAGGCAGAAAAGTAACATTTACGTATTATGCTTTTTCGATATATATGTATGTATAAAAGTAATTAAATTTTATGAGAGAATGAATTTACAAGGCGAAAGAAGCAAACCTGTTCCAAGATACATTAGCATGCGGTATTTTTATAAAATAAAACTAACACCTATTTTTATGCTAAGGGAGTCCATGGTTTTATCGAAATTGCGAGCTTTCATAACAGAGAAAATCACCCGTTGTCGTACGTCTTCTCTCATGAAATATGCAATAAGATGACTTTCATCATAGAAGCATAATAATGTATTGCAGTGAACACGTGCAAGCGACAACACGAACCTTCAAAGCCTTTCAAAGTGATGAAAATAATAATAATAAAAAAAGGCAATCAAAAGCAAAACATGTCTCGGTCGACATAATAACAAAGGGGTTTTCTAACGCGTGATGAGAAGCTGAAAGCCCTTTTTGACAGGCTCCAATTTTAATGTACCTGGAAATTTCGGGAGAAAGCGATGCATTAGTTTCATAATATTTTCCAATATTTTTTATCTATCTTCTCAAGTCAAGGTATTCGAAATAACTGAAATGACGTCTTTGGTGAGTCGACTTTTATGAGGTGCGACGTAAGTTCAGGAATGTGTTTATGTTTTTATTGACATTAGCAATATTGGAGATGTTTTTCAAGCAGATGTGCTGTCAATTCAGGCTTAATGCAATGTAACTATTTAATATCTCAGCAGAATGTTTTTTTAAAAAATTTTCCACTTTTTCGTTACGTTATATATATATATATATATATATATATATATACAGCCGACTCTCGATAATACGAAGTTGAAAAAACCCATGAAAAACTTCGAATTATCAAGAGGGCAGGAAAAAAATCCTGAAATTTTTTGTAACACATTTACCCCTCAGGGGGCTCACCTTCTTTAGGTGAGTACGGGTGTCACAATCCCGAGGTGCCCTAGTGATATTTTCCTTTTCCCACGGGGTTTACTGTCTTTGGTAAACATGGGCTTCACGAACCCGGGGTACCCTAGTGATCTTTCTCTATTTTCGACCCTCTTTCTTGTCATTCAATTCATTCTTTCTTTCTCTTCCCGTCTAGACCACAGCTATTAAAACAAATGTTTAGCGCAGTATAGCCGAAATCGGCTCTTGCGCCAATAAACCCCAAAATCATTCACTCTAACACATTAAAATTTTTATATAATAAAATAAAATAACTGTACATGGGGTGTATAAAATTACTTTAAAAGTACACATATTATATAGTATAAATATTATACAGAAGTTAAAAGTTATGCTTTAAAAATATATTTATGTAGTATGTATCTGTTCTCGAACAGGACTCTTTCACGCCCCACCAAATCTTTTCCATGCCTCATTAGAAATAAAATCGTTTCGCACCCGCTTCCCTCAAACACTGTCCCCAACACCATTGGTTCTTCAAGGCAAGGTCCTATCCGGCCCATGCCCTATTTGGTGCCACAGAGATGAACCAAAAATCGTTATAACAGTCCGACGCCAAAAAACAATCCTACGTATCTCTTCTTTACAATAGTGGACTATCCTTTCTGAACACATGTGCTGCAAAGCCATGTGTTAAACAAAAGATATGGATGGCTGACAACAGGTGCGGTCAGAACTATCTTCTTGAAGAAGGAAAGCAATAAAAGAATCTTTTCGTCTAAGGAACCGGGAAACACAAAGAAGGGTAGCAGACACAGATGGTCATCAAAGTGGCTACTTTACAGGAGAGACACGCAGAGTAACACAAAACTCCTAAGCTGCAACCTGTTTCTTACAGGGTTGCAGATGACAGTAAGTGCTCTAATTGTCCAGTTTTACAAGAAAACTTCGAATTATAGCGCGTTGTATTCTGGTCAGCCACAGATTTTACTTCGAAATATTGAGTATGCCAAAATGTATTGTTTTAGTTCGAAATATCAAGAGTTTTTCTAGGGGTTGAGCATATACTTCGTACTAGCGAGAGGTTTGTATTATCGGAAAGTTCGAGTTAGCGAGAGTCGACTGTATATATATATATATATAGTGTGTGTGTGTGTGACGGATCTATACGCGTCTATAACTAACCACTTGGGGACTTTTCTGAGGCAATAATTTTACCAACCAACTTTCACCGAAGGTAAGAAAACGTGATTATGCAAATTAAGTATATTATATAAATTATGTGTTCGCGAGTTTTGAGAGTTAGTTGGTGAGTGAAGGATCGTGAAATTATTAAGTGCAGTTTATCAGTCGAAGTTTATCAATTGAAGAAGTATAAGAGAGGATCACTCGACGGTGATTAAATCCGGATAAGGATAAATTTTGATCTTATTATTTTTGTGTGTTAAAACTGCGCGTTATACACCGGAATGTATGGTACTTTCTAAAAAAATCAATTTTTTTGAATATTTTCAACTTAAATTTTAAGTGATATTTTAATAAAAAAAAGTATATCTCTTAATGTTATAAAGTAAATAATATTTTCCAAAGCATATATCAATATTAGTTCAGGTATGGATTTTAAACTTGGACATTTTTTGAAAGTGGAAATTTTTTGAATAATAGACATTGCAATTTCCTTTCTGAAAGACAAATTTTATCACAAAACACTATTTTACCAAATTGATTAAAGTGCCTTTATTTTAAATAAAATATGTTTTAAAATAAATAATAGCTTTATTTTTGTTTGCTTTTATTAAAATAAATTAAACGAATGTTGCTGTTTTGTATAATGAAGAGCCTCTATATGCTTAATTCAGGAACAAACTTCTATAAATTACTCCTGTTCATGAAATTAATATACATTTTCACATATTTATTTCAATAAATTTGTGTCACAAAACTCGATACATCGTTGATGGTGAAGCAGATTTAAAAATATTAAGTATCAAACTATAGGGAAATAGGATTCTTAAATCAGAATGCATTTTCTAAGACCATTTCTTTTTTTCTTTGAATTTTGAAATAAATTAATCTGTCGTCGTATATTAGCATCATGTAGGAAACAATTGGAATTGACATTCAAACCTTTTATTTCCATTCCCTCTTCATCAAAATAAAAATACCATGTCCTGTCAAAAACAAGGCAACTTAACATTTTGTAGAATTCGATTTCAAGAGTATCACAAAATTTTAATCGAATTCTTTTTTTCTGAAGTCTCAAAAGCAATTTCCAGCATCCTGATTTGAAAACAAAAATAAATGGCATTCTTTTAGCTTTATTTTTTCTGGAGTTTGAAAGATTGGGAAATCAAACATGCATTTGGAATTTTTTTCTAGCAAAAATGCCTTCCAGTCTGGTGAAGTTTAAAATGGACCCACTTGTTTTCCAAGCCATCACTGATGTGATGATGGAATTCCATCTCGCTCTTCCCTCTGGATCATGATGAATTTCCTCAACGTTTTCCAGGTCGAATGCTTTGCTTTCGCTTTGACGATTTCCTCCTTGTTCTTTGAGATGTTTTATCTGAGTGATGCCACTTGACTACATAATATATTTTGTCTTTCAGGAAAAACGTGTTTTCCGAAACTTTTCAGAATATTCAATGAAAAAAGAAAGAATAAACAAATGCATGTACATACAATAATTTGGTAAAATTCGATACTATTACTAAAATAATGAAACAATTACGTATCATAAAAAGCTAAATGAAAATTATTCACTGGTCAACAAATTTAAAAGATAGAGAGAATATATATGTATATGCATATGGTAGAATCACAATATTATGTGGCAAATTAGAAAGCGATTTTCCTTGCAATTTTCCATTTTGCTTTCTATATATGGTGTTAGATTACTTATTATTCTTATTTGTTACTATTTATTTATTAATTAAATAAAATTAATGAATTAATATTTGAAAAAAACTGTATTAATATCAAGTGTCATCCACTACAAGTTTAAAAAATGTATTTGAACTTGAGTGGATGAATAAAAAGTATTTTATTAACGATGAAAGTTTGAACAAGATATATACATATATAAATATATATATACATAGGTAGAGTGTGAACTAATAGTAGAGATTGAAAAAAATAGTTTAAGTAACGATAAATAAATAGAGTAAATTGATACACAATAAATCCAAGAGTTTTGGAAATTGTTTTTCCCCCTTCTCTAATCATACTAATGATTAATATAAATAGGCTGAAATAATAAATAATATACAACACGCATTCCAATTTTGTGCTCTTTTCATCCTTTCTAACAATACAAACCTCTGTAAATGAAAAATAATCATTTTCTTGTCTATGTAATGAATATTATAATCAAAAATCTTGTTTCTTTCATTACTGATTTTTTTTACATTTGATTTTATTTTGAGATTTATAAATAAGTTAATTGTTTTCCCTGTTTCGCTTATAATGATGTATTTTTCATTATGAAACTCTGTACGGAATTCTCTATAGAAAAATAAACAACACGAACTTATCAAACCGTTCTAAAAATTAATTATACTTATTAGATTCAAACATTAACTAAGGTTGATTCATTTTAAGCTTTTCTATTTAAGTAATTAATCATAACTAAACACGTAGTCATTAGAAAAATTTATAAATTATTCATTCGCATAACAAATTTTTCGAATGAATCGTGAAAGATTGCAGCTAATTAAGAAGATATTAATATCTTCCTAATGTCAATGATGTATGTTTGTTATAAGTAAATAATGAAAGTGAAATTATTAGTTCATACATTTTTCAGAATTTTTCTGAATTTTCCCACACACATAGCAAGCATTTTATAATAGATCTTTAAAGTATAAGTAATCATATGTGTAAGTTATTATTTTATTAATTGTAAATGTGCTATGTATATACAGCGTTTGTAAATTGTATTATAGAGAGCTTTTAAATTTAACTAATATTATATAGCATCCCAGGTTTATTCATTTGCATAAAGTATTTCCTGTTAATTAAATTAATAGAATATTTTAAATGCTTTGATGTAAATTTTGAATAATATTAATGTGGTTTTCTGTAAATCTATAAAACAAACCATTATATTTCAAATCCTCACCTGAAATTAACTGACTTTATAATATTTAAAATAGAATAATCGATTCAATAGAAAAACTGAGCACTATTTGAAAGTTTTAGAAGACTTCTTATTATTTGAACAATTAAGTAGAACAAATATACAATATAAACAAATATCTAGAGGGGCATATATTTTATTTCCGTTTTTAATAATAAGAGATATTTGTAGATAATCATTATAAATTTGTATTTGCATAGATCCTTCAGTGAAATCGCAAATATTTGAGGAAATAGTTCATATAAAAACTGTGAGAAAGTTTCTTTTTCAAGTGACAGAGTTTTCGGTTTAATTGAAAAATTATTCGTTGCTGTCTTTTCTCCTTTCGATCATCAAGAGATTTTCAATGGCAACAAATCACTTTTATGAAGCTTCCTTTTTTCATTTCTTATTAGATCTTCTCTTTTAAAACATTGATTACCTTTATATAAACAGATGCATAAAGTTAGAAATAGGGTTTAAAATGTTTTGGATTCTTTCTACACTCAGGTAGTGAATTCTTTCTGCATTATATTCATGCAATTTTGTCAAATGAGAAAACGTTTTACAGCACTTCTGTGTAAAAACAGTTTTCATAAATTTATTTCCGAATAGATTTTTTAGCAGTCGAGGATATATGTTACGGAGATAGTGTAAGGTTGTGACGGATCTATACGTGGCTCTACTAATCCCTTCAGGACTCTTTTAGAAAAATATTTATTTCAACCAACTTTCGCCGAGTTAAGGAAGCGTGATTATGCAAATTAAGTATATTATATAAATTCTGAATTCACGAGTTTGAAGAATTGGCAAGTTAGTTGGCAAGATACACTGCTGACCACCGTAAATGTAACACCCTGAAGGAAGCACGCAAATACACCCATGTCCATAAATTAAGGCTAATTCGGAATCCCACAGAAATTGAACTCTAAAATAAAAATTTCATCTGTAGAATTATCACACACATCTTGAAGAAGAATATGCAAATTACAGGAAACCACCAGATGGCGTGGATAGTACGTCACAATGACGAGAGTGTAAGTGAGTGAGTGAGTGAATATTAACGTCGCACTGATTAGCAACACGAGGGTTTTGGCGACGGTCCGCGTAATTTTGAACCATGGTCAAGTGACGCGGACGACACCTAAGCTGGCACCCCCTCTTCTAATTACCACACCACACCAACGGGAGGACGTTTGAGCTCTCGACAGATTTAACGTGCATCGCTCCCCTACACGGCGGATCTTTAGTGGTACTAGGATCGAACTCATGACACGCTAGCCATGATCCGATGCCTAACCACTCGTCACCGCGGCCACGAGAGTGTAAGAGAGGGGTATATAAGGAATTGTGGCAAAGAAGTAAAATTGTTCACAAGCGCTTTAAAAGCCTTTCAGTGCAATAACCGCATAGTTATGGCACAAAGGAAGCATTTGGATGATATTTTACGTGGTAAAATTATCGGACGACTGGACTGTGGATGTACTCAGCTGGAAGTATCCGAGGAACTTGGAATCGCCTAGAGTGTCATCTCCAGGCTTTGGCAATGATTCCAAGATGATGGTAATGTGAGTAGATTTAACATCACAGGTCACCCCCGAGTTACAACGCCGAATGAGGACTGGTATATGGCAGTTACTGCCAAAAGAAACAGACGGAGCTCAGCATAAGACCTGTCTCGTCAGCTCTCTTCAGCTACAGGTACAACAGTTTCGAGGCAGACCGTGTACAGACGCTTAGGACACATTGGTCTATATGCTCGTAGGCCTGTCAGATGTGTTCCCCTTACCACAACTCACTGTCGCTTGCGATTAACCTGGAGTAGAGAGCATGCATTGTGGACACCGCAACAGTGGTCTTGTGTGATGTTTTCCGACGAGTCCAGGTTTAGTTTGCAGTCTGATTCTCTCCGGACTTTCATATGGAGAGCGTCAGGTACCCGTTACCACCAAGAGAACACCATTAAACGACACCGTTAAAGTGGTGCAGGATGGCTCGTTTGGGGAGGAATTATTCTTGGTTCCAGAACTGACCTGCATGTTCAGAGTGTAACAATGACAGGCCATTTCTATCGGGATGTCATTCTGGAACAACATGTACATTTATTTCGGGGCGCCATGGGTGCTGAATTTCTGTTTATGGATGACAACGTCCGTCCTCACCGAGCAAACATTGTAGACGAATGCCTTCAATCGGAGGATATTACCCGTATGGATTGGGCAGCATACTCACCGCACTAGAATCCAATAGAGCATGTGTGGGATATGCTTGGCTGACGAGTTGCAGCCCGTCAACTCTCTCCCACATGTCTACCGGAACTTCGGAGGGCATTGCTTGATGAGTGGTGTAATATTCCCCAAATCAGATTGATAACTTTATACTCAGCATGCGTAGGCGTTGTAAGGCCTGTATTGCATCGTCCGGGAGACATACTCCGTATTAACCATCATACTAACCATGTTATACTGTTTTTTTGTAAATAGGTTCTTTTTTGAAATTTGCTCCAGGAAGAAAATCGCAATTTTTATTAATTATGTCAAACATATAGCATCTTTTTTGCTATTTACCTTTTGTTTAATAAATAGACTTTACAAATGAGTCAAATTTGTTTTGCTTCTGTCTCTTTCTTTGCCTGAACTTCATTATACTTAATTTATGGACATGAGTGTATATACATTAAACGTAATCATTCATTCAGTCATACCTAACATACTGAAATTAACATTCTCAAATAAAGGTGTAAATTAGTTTATAAAAAATCTAACGAGGTAATAGGAGTATTTCCACATATTTCCTTAATTTATTCGATTTAATGCGAGGTGTTCTGACATTTACTTTGATTTTATTGTCTTAATGTCCATGACAGCTGTCTCATATTCTTTTAAAATTTTCTGAAGTAAAATTTTAAAAAATGAAAAAAAAATCATTAAAAAAATGCGTTTTATTTCTTTTAGAATTAAATGTCAAGATGGTTTTTTTCTTGCATTTTTTTTCTTTTAAAATATACGAGACAAATTCATTCAGTCGTTAATGTAATGAGGAATTGAATTCTTTTCGGGTAATTAAGGAAGTAATTTTTACTATTTTTCTTTAGTTTCAGCATTAATTAGTCATTTATCTAATTTCTTAAAACTTTTTAAGAAGAAGGATTTTGGTTTATTATAAGCAGTTTAAAAGGTTTTTTTTTTTTTTTTTAAAGGTGTTTAAATTTTTATGTCAAGAATCACTTCTGTTTTCCTTTTTGCAAATGTGTACAGTAGCATTTGAAATTTAAATAAAATAATTATAACTATGTTACTTTGTATGCAAATTCATGCGGTTTTTATAATGTAAATAAATGAGTTTTTTTAATAATATGCTGAAGTCAACTTTCGGTTTTAACCTTTTCATAAAAAAATCAACTGCTTCCTAGAGATTATGAAAAGAATATTTAATTTCTTTTAATATTACAAAAGGAATAGCATTACTTTTTTAAATAAGAGCTCCCGGGATTTTTATTTAATCATGAAAATCTATGAATTCAAGTTTTGTATCGTAATTATTATTATTTCATAACCGTAGTTTTAATATTGCTATAGTAAAAAGTAATACTGCTTAATCTGTCATGTAGGCTGAATACATATATATAACGTAGAATAAAAGCTGTTATATTTTAATTAGTGAAATTTTAGGTTTCAGATTGACAAAAATGTAGTTTGGAACATTACTTCTTTTACGTATTTTCAGAGATAAAAATAATTTATACATACTTTTTGTGCGACTATTTCTCGAATATTAATCTTTACACCTAGCATTATAAATATTGTTATAATTTGCTTTTAATAAGTTCCAAAAATAAAAGGTTCAAATATTTGCACCTTGATATAAACTTATTGAAATAATAAATATTTTAGAACTTAGCTATGATCAAAAAAATTTTTAGTGAGTTAGTTACAATGTTAAAAAAATTTCGCTGGTGAACAAAACTTAAAAGAAAGGATTATTTTTTTATGAAAATTGTCTTAATATTAATAATATTAGCGTGAAAAAATTGGTATATTTGAATAAAATGGTGGGAAACATGGTATGCATGTAAATTTTACCTAGGTGTTGTCATGAATCCCGCGATAGAATCGATCAAAGATTAAAAGTTATCGAAACGTGAAGTTAACGTTAACTTTAAGGAAATCAAAAGGCGATGGAATAAATTGACGACGAAGAAGTTAGTTTTAAATATGTTCTAGCTATAACCTAAGACTCTACAGGAAGAAAGATAATTAGATAGCTGGAATAAAGGCGGCAAATAATAGATGTTACAGGAAATTGGGAAGAAAAAAAATCTATAACGTTGTTTTCAGACAAATGTAATAATTTCATACGCGTGGAGAGTGTAGGAGATGAAAACTCGAGTATACTCTTTGTAATATTATAGCAATGATGGACCAGTACTACCGAAGAGAAACCATCACACCATAACTAGTCAAAGGAACCTGCTGTCAAATATTCTCAGCGTTTTCAGACGCTTGTTTCATCAGTGCACCACTTAACGTGAGGACAGGCAAATTGTGCGCATGGCAGTGGCGGATCGCTCAGTCACATCACGATCCATAGCAGAGTACATTGAGTCTGTAATGCATCATTCAATGTCTGCGCGTACCATTCGACGCCGTTTACAGCAGAGTGGTCTGCCTTAAGATGTCCATTGCTTGGTCTATACTTGACGCAGAACCACAGACGTCACCGCCGCCAATGGCGCGATGAAAGAAGGATGTGGGCGGCAGAATGAAATAAAGTTGTCTTTACTTATGAGTCACGCATTTGCTTGCAACACCACGATGGTCGAATTCGAGTCTGGAGACACCGTGGAGAGAGGATGCTGAACAGCTGCATTGTGCACCGCCACACTGGTCCTGCACCGGATATTATGGAATGGGGCGGTATTTGATATCACTCTCGCACTCCTCTAATACGCATTGCCGGTACTTTAAACAGCCAGCGCTACATCTCCGAGGTGTTTGAGCCAGTTGTCCTTCCTTACCTTCAGGACTTGGCCACAGCCATATTTCAACAGGATAATGATTGACCACACATGGCACGCATTGTCCAAGGGTTCTTCGTTAATCACCAGATTGAATTGCTTCCCTGGCCGGATCACTCTCTGGATCTTTCGAAGATAGAAAACATGTGGTCCATGGTTGCTCAACGATTGACCCAGATTACACCTCCAGCTGCCACACCAGATCAATTTGGCAACGTGTGGAAGCTGCCTGGTCTGCTGTACCCCAAGAACACATCCAAAGTCTCTTTGAATCAATGCCGAGGCGTTGGCAACGGTGATCTCCAACAATGGCGGCTACTCTGGATACTGATTCTGGCAGGAACCACACTTCACAGTAGTCTATAAATTTAATCATTTGATACTTGGTCAACATGTTATCTACAAAATAAATTTTGTTGTGCTATCTCTTGTCTTTCTTGGTGTTGCATTTACGGTGGCCAGCAGTGTAGTTGACAAGTTAGTTGGTTAGTTGAAGAGTGAAGTATCGTGTAATGATTAAGGGCTTTTGGAGTTTATCGATGGAAGAATACTGAGAGTGGATCAATAGTCGGTGATTAAATACAGTTATAAGGATCGACTTCAAGGTTCAAGTGTAGGGCTCAACTTCATAAAAGTACAGGTATCGTGATCCTTATTTAAATAGAAGTTAACTTATTAGTGGGCGACGTGTAGTTTATATTGAGCGTGTTTAAGCATTCCTGGAATCAGTTGAGGTTCCGTAATATTATCCTCATTCTATTGAGTCTCACATCGGCGCTCTACTATCTGATCTGTTATCTTAATTAGATTTTTATTGTGTCTGCTTGATATTTTGGTAACAATAAAATAGTTAGTGTGAACCATGTCTGTTGATTATTCAGTTTCTCCCACACACCTAGAAGGGTCTGTGGGTAGACAAGGGGTTTCAGAGGGAAGCAGGAACCGACAGGCATTACAAGGTGTTTTTGAACTAAATAAGATAACTAATGAAAATTCGGTTTCTTTTGTGTTCGAGATACCAATTAAACTACAAATGTTGCCAAATAGATATTACACCGATACACATTTCAATATTTCAGTATTGTAGAAAATCTATTTTCAGTGATTTCTATGAAGTAGTTTCGAAGCAAAGTGCCAAATGGGTGAAAAAAATATTTTTTTCTACATTAAGTACATATTAAAGAAAGTATTTTGTTTATTTATTTTTCTTGCTTTAAGACAAATGATGTATTCTTAGAGCAATGATTCTATGCGTTTTTTGTGGTACACTTTTAAAAACTTCAAAAATTAGCAGCATACTAACAATAAAATAAGTTTAAAAGAATTTTACTTATATATAATACACCATGTAAAATAATTTATGATAATAATGTTCAATGTTAAATAAAATATGTAAAACAAAGAAGACAAAATATTTATTAAGTGATTTATTAAAAATTATTTATAAGGAAACATTTAATGCAAAATTCGAGCTTGATGATTTTTGAGAATTTCGCTTATATTTCGTCATAAAAATGATAATGCCATTCTTATTTCTTTTTCTACATTTAAAGCGATATGGTACCCTAAAAATCATTAAACTGTCGAAAACATTTTTATTGGCTTATTTGATACCCCGAATCTTTATAAATATGCCTGCAAAATTTCAAAGCTTTACCTGCATTTTACATTAAGTAATGGAGCAATGTTTGATGCTAAACAGCAACTACCACACCTACATTTCAGATTATCTGCTAATAAAGAGCCTGATAAAAACGAATTAATTAATTATTTCTAATGCGCATCAATGAGATTGACATTATACATGCAGTAATAAATCATTTTAAGAAAGAATTGTGCAATTCATGCAAAAATTCTAGTTTGTGAATTATTTACTGAAGATCAAATGGATTTGGTCAAGGTTTAAAAGGTGTGCGTGCTTTTTATGATATTATTATGAATGGAATTAAAACTTGAAAACGGATTCTCCAAAGCACAAATACTAAATCTCATTTTGATAACTCAGGTAATGTTTATCAAATTAATGGTTTTTTTTGGGAATTTTTGGAAGTTCAACTTTAAAAAAATTAATAAAAAACTAAAGAGCAGCAGCAGAAAAAACCCATGCACAGTTTTATGTAGAATATTATAAGGTACTTGGAAAAATTTTTTGAAAGAAAAGAAACATAATTAAAAAAGCCTTAGGGATTTAAAAAAGGCTTAAAAAAGCTAAAAATATTTAAATTTTACAAACATTTTGCAACAAATTAAAATTTTTTTGTATGGAATTATTATTAAATATTAATCTTTATGAAATACAATTAAAACCAAATATCAAATATTAAAAATAAAAAAAATTTGTGAAGATGGTACCAAATTGCCTTAAAAAGCTCGTTCTTTTTAAATTTTTTAAAGAAATTCCTACTATTAATTTACAGTTTCGCTATATATATTTATATATCATGTTCAAATTTTCAATCATTAATAAAATACTTTTTATTCATCCACTTAATTTCAAATACATTTTTGTCTAATATCAATTCATTAATTTTATTTTTATATGAGAACAAAAAGTTTCTCTCATATAAGATATATATTGTGATTCTGTCATACGTATATATATATGGCCCAGATTATTGGAAAATTCAGGTGAAGGTTGGCTGTCTGAAAAACATTGTTTAAACCTGCAATCCTGGTTCCTAAGGCCAGGAGTTTGCTGCACTATTTCTGTGGCTAAGTAGTTTCTTCCTAAGTAGTAACTTCCAGGAGTTTGCTCTAGTAATCTATTCTATCATGACTATAGTTTTCTTAGGTATATAACTATTTTTGTATATTTTTCTAATATATATATATATATATATTAATAAGGAGTAGTAATTAAGTAATAATAAGTAGGAATTGACTTTGAATTTTTTTAATATTATTTCTTGTTTGTTAATGCTGAAAATCCGAATTCACAGAAATAAAATGCAGAAAATTGTAGCAACATTTTTAAAGATTTCTTTTTGGATATTATGAGCTAATCGCCTTTTATTTTAATTGAAAATGAATTAATTGACTCTTTCGAATGTTTTGAAATTGAATATCGATTATTACAGAGCGAAATTAGTTTTTCTCGTCATTCAGAATTAATTCATACGCAGATACATCCTTTCACAAATAGAAACCAATCAAAATTTTTATATATCCATCTATCCACGAAAGGATAAGTTAAATGTACTATAAACACCATTGGATTATTTATATAAAACAACCAAATGATTCGATTCCAAATTTTATTTTTTTTCTCAAAGTATAATTAATAATTTAAAAAAAAAATTTAAAGCCCACAGAAAAGTGCCACGGCACAGTGATTCTCTACCACTATCCACTTAGAGGAATACTGGAATAGAGAAGTTATAATTCAAAATATCTTTAAAATGAATTAATATATGAAATGTATCATTAATGATGAATTTGCTGTGCATATAATAAGCAACGTAATGTTACATTAATCTCAGAAATTTTTTGTAATTGTCTGATATTTAAGTCAATGACATAGTTGTAATAAACGATTATCTCTCTTCTAATCAAACGCATTTAAATAATATTATATTCTGAAGTTACATTCTGGATTTTGAATTTAGCTTTTAATGCGTATTTTAAATTTTTATTCAAAATACGCAATTTATAGTATGATCAAGAATAACTAAAAATATTACATAACTTTACTTTCATTTAATTCAACATTATTTTAATTTTTTAGTTGTCTATAACCAACCGAAGATAAATTCATTTGATTCTCTTAGATTCATCCTATACTACTTGAAGTAAACTGGATTAGATGCTATGCATAAATATATGGATGTACAATAAATGTATCGAAAAAAAGAAACCGTGAGGGGGAAATTTCGTTTGTTTTGGATTTGCTGTTGAAGGAATTCAAGTGATCTGTATTAATTTTTAGTGCATTATAAACTTAAAATTGCTAAATAGCTTTTACATATCTAATCAAAAATTTAAATATCCTTTCAAGTAATTCAACCGAATTATTACATTTGCATTTATTAATAAATTATCACTTGCAAATCAACATGTTTTAACACAAACTTTCATGAAATTGAAAATAACTCCTTCAAATAAATCCTAGATATGCATACTTCACTCAGGATTCGTTTCTTGCGGCAAGAGAGAATTACCATAATTCTTCGAACGCTTTTAGTTAGTATTGGGTATTGCAGAAGGAGCTAAAATCTAAATTAAGTTACGCAGCAAAATTCAAGAACGTAATTAAAAAGCCTTTTATTCTGTGTCTCTATAGTTTTATTTTCTCAGCAATCATTTTAAGTGTATTACATAAAT
>BMAO01003969.1:0-20019 GCA_019973975.1 Trichonephila clavata | reverse complement strand
ACCCTTTAAGCGTTCCAAACGTCTTTTTCTGCCATCCTGAGATGCTTCAAAAACGACACCGTTTTTTCCCGTAAGACGGGACTCACCAAAAATGCACCAAACGTGTTTTTTCCTCCTCAAGTAACGCTTCGAAAGTGTTAGAGACGTCTTTTTCCGAAATCCTTTTCCCCTTTAAAGGCTTAACATCTGAAGGATATTAGGGAGGGTTGGGGTGCACAAAGGACTCTGACAGGAAGTTTTATGGCTTGCCCCGTTCTTCCCCTGCAGCAATCGTAAAAACTGGAATAATTTAAAACTCCAGAGCTATGACTATCAGTTAAAGTTTGTAAGTAAACTTGACTTGAATATTTTGGGTTTGAATTAAATAATTTTGATGTAGTTTTCACGATCTAAGCGTTTTTATAAATCTTTCATTTAAATAATTTTTTTAAGTTCCATCACATAAGTAATATAGATGATATACTCACTTTTGATTTAATATTAATTTGAAATTCAACTAATTGGAAGGAAAAGGGTAGCTTTTGACAAAATCACATTTTTTTCTTTACCTTAAAATTCTCAAGTAGAATTAAGTTTTTTTTTATAATGTATCTCTAAAAATATCTATGATATATCTATTTTAAATTCAAAGTATATATCAAAACAATGAGGATAATTTACAGTTTCGTTTTCTTATTTAATTAATACTTCTATTTTTTTTAAAGGAATTATTTCGTTTGTGTCAAAAATTTATAAAAAAAAAAATGTTCAAAATTTAAAACTGTTAAACTTTTAAAATTCTAAACATGAATAATTTTTAAGTTTCTGTACAACAGAACTTGCAAAATTTTGTACGCATTGATAAAAATAACAAAAAAAAACCTATTTAAATCCTTTAGTTTTCATAATATCAAAGCCAGGTGTTCAGAGTATCTTACATACATCCCTAGTTTTGTATTGTTTAGATAACAAATTATAATAGAATTTTAATGTCTGAACTTCAGTTTCCTTCAAAGAGAATGGGAACAACAAGATCAAATTTTTAAGCTTGAATCTTTGGGCAAAGAAAATGAAAGCACCTGGACAAATTTACAGTTGACATTTGCGTCAATAAATAAATATAAAGATCCATTTTAAATTCAAGTTAAAAAAATATCTATTTATGCAAAATCCCTTATCATTTAGGTTCTGTTATAGAGATTGGCTGAAGAACAAGTAATTAAAATTTGGACATTTTTTGTAATCTTAACCATACAAAACCAGAATTTTATATTAGCTGACTGAAATTCTGCATTTGAATTTCGAAAAATATATTTATGTATGTATCTCGCTACGCAGTTGAAAAATATTTACCATAAATACTAATAATTCTTTGGATATTTAAAATTGAATTTTAATATATTCCACTTCTAATATTTTTCATTTATTCCGTAAATTTCATACAATTTGGTTGAATGAGTGAGTGAATATTAACGTCGCTCTGTTCAGCTATACTCGAGAACTTTTGGCGACGAACCTCGTCATTTTGAACCATGGTCAAGTGACGAGGATGACACCTGTCTAGCACCTTCCCTTCTCTAACTACCACACCACACCAACAGAGGGACGTTTCAGCTCTCGACAGATTTAATGTGCATCGTACCCTACACGGCGGCTCTTCAGTGGTAATGAGCTAGAACTCATGATAGCCAGCCACGAGTCCGTTACCTCGAAAAGGTTTACCTGTTTCATTAAAAAGTTCTAAAGTGAAGAAAGTGGAAATTATGGCCTTCCAAAAGGGAAAAATGTGTGTTTTGAAGTACAAGGACAAAAACCCTGCATATGATTAGCATTTTTCATAACACTGATATGATGGAAGTGAAAGCTAAGAAACGGGATTCTGTGAAAATGAAATCAAAAGCAGCGGTGTTTTATAATACCACCATGGGTGGTGTTGATAGATCAGACCAGTGTCTATCCTACTATCCTGTTGCCCGAAATCAACAAAGGAAATACTACAAGAAGATTTTTCGACATTTGTTAAATCAAATTGTGTGGAATTAATTCCTTCACTATCTATAAAAAAAATGGCGGTATTTTAAATCATATTGGTTTCGAATGAAACTGATTGAACGATTGATAGAAGAAGGAAGTAGTAATTCCGATTCTCAAACTTTGTTACCTCTGAAATTTCTGAAAATGTAGTCCGTTTAATTGGAAGGCATGAATGGAAATATGTGCTTCATAATGGCTTCATATTGTGGAAAAGTGACTCTTCAAGAAAAAACAAACCACCACGAAAATGTGTCGTATGCAACCTTAAGAAAAATGATAACGGAAAACGCATTCGAAGAAAACACGTTTTGAATGTAAAGACTGTAATGTTGGACTGTGTGCAGCGCCGTGTTTCGAAAAATATCACACTGGGACAGTGCTATAAACGACGTATATCAATCAATCAATGACGTATCTATCAATGTATACAAAATCTTTTTTCTTAAATTAACGGTTTAAAATAATGTTTTGAACAAATATATTTCTTTTTGCCCTCTATATGCATATGTACACTTCTAGCTTCAGTAATGTACAATTGTTTAGATAAACTTTGGCTTTGTAAAAGGTATTTTGCTTTGACTAAACATTTATAGCAAATTTTAATAATATTTTGTATACATCTTTGATAATTTTTGCTTTTTTATACCTGTTTAAATTATTATTTATAAAAGTTTCTTTGCAATTGTTTGTAAATTGAACAAAACCTTTTCTTACACAATAATGTATATTTGAGGATGAATTCTGATTATTTTATATTCAGTAAATACAAATTTTTTTGTAAATTGCTTTTTCTTTGCAATTTTATTTGTTTTAAAGCATGCATATTTATATAATGAAATTTCTAACTATCCAAATTATGTCGGGCTTTTCTCCATTAAAGGCTTTTAGGATTTTAAAATCATCTTGTAATTATTCATTATATATTTAATAAGGAAAAATATTTCCATATATAATAAATATTTGGTCCCGTAAGTATATAATTGTTTTTAGCTACAGCTTGTAAAATGTATTGGAATTAGTAGTGGGACCGGAGTTTTACAAATTATGATTGTTTTTGACTGCACTAAGTTATATATTTATATTTCATTCTTTTTACATTATGAGTAGAAGTCATAAACAGTTCTATAAGAGTAAATAAATTTTTGTTTTATATTCAAATTATACTATTATATTGATTCTGAAAATAATAAGTTAGTTTGACAAGCCATTATTTAACAATTTTAAAGCATTGAACATTTTTGAAGTTTTTTAAAACTTTTATAAAATACTAAATTATTAAAAATATTTAATTATTGTAAATGATTTATATTTCTTAGATTATTGGAAACAAAAAGTATAGAATTTAAAATCTATTTCTTTGTTGGATTTTACTAATTATTTTTATAGCTAAACCTGGAAAACACGAAATTTTTCAAATATTAACTTTAAGATTTTTAAAAAACATAACTGGAGCTCCCAGTCCTAAATCCAAATGAACTTTTATGGATCATATGTTTGGGAGTATTTACAAGATATTTCAAGATTTAGAAAAAAAAAGCGTTTGGGATTAGAAAACACATTTTCAAAATTAAAAGTCTGAAAAAAACGCATTTATAAAATTTGGAAAGGCATAAAACAAAAACTAATAGTGTCTGTAAAGCTCTAATTTTTAATATGTTATTTTCCAACTTATGTTCTACATCCACACCTATTGAAATAATTATGACTGAAAATATCTTTTTTTAATTCAAAATATTCCTTTACGCAATATTAATAACATTTGTTACTTTGATAGATTATTCGGTTTCATCTTACCTAATATTTTCACAGGAGTTTAAATACACAAAACATTTATACACACAAAATAATAGTGATATAAAGGTAATCCCGAAATCACCAAGTTTGTAAATAATGTCTATTTTTTTTCTAAATCGGGGTAGTTTAGCAAGTTTGGGTTTTTTGTTGCATGACTTGAAAATACTAAAGTAGTACTACAAAATATTTACTATAATGTAGTTTAACATTAGGGAAATATTTAGTTTTTTCTACAATATTTATATTCAGAACATTTACATTTTGAAGTCTAATTGTAACATCATCTGTAAAAGCTGGATTTTAGATTTATAAATTTCAGTCGCGTATTCCTTCCCTTTCAAATGTTATTTCTCACAGAAGCCTGCTTACATTTTTGTCATGGCATTTTCTCAGCAGGAAAAAATTAATGAAAACAAAGAAAATGCTTTTAAATTATATAAATTATGTGTACAAATAAATATAGTGGTCTTTAAATCAATCTTAATTAAGTAAATGTGAGAGAACTCAAAAGCTTCAAAACGTAGCAAACAGAAATGATTTTAGAAATTAAAATTGCAGTTAATACCCATTTCACACGAAAAAGTGGCTTGTGTTCAAAAATATTTTCAATTAATTCAATTTAGAATTGCAAAAATACTTTAAAGTGAATTCAAAACTAAAATCAAATCTCTGAAAACTTTAAATTTCTTAAAACCTAATTGGTTTTCAGGTCGTCTGGAATGTATGCTTTGTCTAAGATCCAGCCAGCTAGGCTTTTTTTACAGTTTAAAAGTATCCTAAAATGATAAGAGAGAGATCCAGTTCAATTAGAGCAAGCTTTCCAAATATATGGGCCACAAAAGTTTTTAAAAAAACCTGATGTTTTTGTTATTATGCCTTAAATTTGGAAAAATTCTCGACACTTAAGAGAATATTATTTAAAAACCAAAAATTATAATCCGTTTTTCCACATGTGTAATTTTTTTACAAAACTACCAAAATTTTTAATATAATAACATTTCAAAAGCAAAGGTAGGGTTTTCTTGCTATATAGAATGAGTTATGAGGATGATGAATTTATACTGTTAATATTTAAGAATAAAATAACAATTTGTAAGGTTCTAATCCTGGAATTAAGGATACATCTCTAAATGTTAAAATTGCTTATAAAATTTCTTATATTATTAATTGTCTGTTAATTTTACTTATGTAAAATGTTCTAAGTGTACTGTTTTTAAAAGACAAAATTAATCAGTAAAATATCGTTGCAATGACTGAATTGAAAGATGTAGTTACGGATGACAATTTCCCATTTATAAATATATGCGAATATGCATTTAAAGGATGTAATACTAAAGAAACAGAAAGATGAAAATGAAATCTGAACAGAAAATGGGAAGAAACACACTTTCGTATTTAACGCATTTAGAAAAATATATTTCCTTATTAAAATTATTGATTGAAAGTGTATTATGTGGTTCCGACACAAATGCTGAAGTGGGGAGAGTATTATTTTATTCTTAGTGCAAGTTGTTATGAAGAGATTTGATTTATGCAGAAAAAATTCATTCAACAGAAAAGTATAAATTTAAGGATTAAAATTTGTATAAATTAAAAGTATTAAAACCTCTCTTTAATGTTATTTTAAATTAAAAATATAATAAAATGCAGAAACCCCAGTTTTAATGTACAAGCTTCTTCATCGTATATAACAGAGGTTCCCAAACCTTTTTGTCTCATAGACCCCTTGCCATGTTTTTCGGTTTCGGGTAGACCCCTGCCTACCTAATATTAAATTTTTGCAAATTTATCAACTTAAATGTCTTTTGATAATTGGTGCTACTACTTTCAAAAAATTAAATTTTTAACTGTAATGAAGTATAGTTCTGCGTTTAAAACTTAAGAAGCGCATATAATGAATTAAAAACAAAATAACTGAACAAATGCTTTTAAAGAGAAAGATGAATCTGGTGTTTCAATAACAAATTTTCAATATTTAATATCAATCTTGTCATGTTTAACCCTAACCTTCCTTTTTCGTAAGTGGCTACTTCTTTCTTTCTTTTCCTTTCTTTTTTGTTTTGAGTTTGGAAAACTCAGTGAAACTCCCCCTCACAAGGAAAAATACATTTAAAAACTTTCTCATGATATTCCATAATTTGTGACAAATATCAGGTATGTCTTTTTAAAGCCAAAATTACTGACATCCGTTTCTATAAGATCTTCATTAGGACCTATTCTAATCAGTTCCTAATGCAATATGACACTTTTTTTTTCAAAGCGACTATTTGAAATCATTGTCTACTGCTGTATTACTAAAAAAAAAACAATCTCAAACTTAGTTTCAAAATCTGAGTAAGGGCATTTAAATGTTAAACGTAGGTTAAAATGTCCTGACAGACTGTGACAAATTTAAAAAATCCGTGACGTTCAATATTACACTTATTTAACTTAATTTTGGAAAAAAAGTGCTGAAATATTCCTTGTATATAAAATTTATGTTGTCACCTAGTATGGTAGTCACCTTTTATGTTGTTAAACTAACCTCACTAAATTTAGTAAACGTTAAATTGGTAAAATCTGGTTCCCACTGGATCAAATTTTTTTAAAGATTAACGCCATGATCTAGTTTAATGAGAACCACGATCATAGACCCCCATTTACACGTCATGAGCCCCCAAATTATTTTTTTTACTCGCGTGGAACTCTTGCAGGTCGTCATAGACCCCTGGGAGTGCATATAGATAAATTTGGAAATCCATTGGTATATAATGATACTACATTTATTCTCATTTTGTTTTTTAAAAAAGCTGATCACTTTTACTTTTTTACCTCATAATTTTTTTTTAAAAAAAAGAAAGAAAAAAAAACAGGAAAATCTCTCGGTTTGCGTTTTCTTAGTCTGATATTCAATAATGATTACAGTTTACTTCTGTCTTGATCAAATCTAATACCAAAATCAAAATGTTTTTTTTTAAAGAATTTTTTTAAAGTTTTATAAAGTAATAGGAGAAAAAAATAGATTTTCTTTTGCTTATTAAAAATATTTTTCAACTTTTAACTCGCCATTTCTTTAAATCTTTATTTTTTATCCTTTATTTGCTTAATACTATGATTCAACAAATTGGATGGTTTCTGTTTGCCGTGATGTGGATCCAACGTTCATCACACAATTTTCTCACAAGGCAACAGCTATGAATGAGAAATCTCCCCTTTCCAACAACACAGAAACCGAAAAAGCAATAAAATCATCCCCTACAAAAGCGCTTGTAGACCTCCCGTATCTTAAAGGGGGGAAGGCATAAAACTGTGGTGCATTTTCGAAGCAGTTCCCAAAAATAAACATGAACCGTTTCGCTACCGCCAGCTTTGAAAAAGTAGACCGCTTTTGAATGAGTTTCAATTAGAGCCTCACCCACTCAGAGGGTTAAACAACAATGACTACGAGGACAAAAAGATTTTTAAAAAACTGATTAATGTTTCTTTTTAAAACATTCAGAATCAAAGTCTGCCATATTCGAGTAATATTGCACTATTATTCGATTTTTTTTCTCATTTTTCTCCTTCCATTATACTTTATATTCATGTTTTACTTTCAGTCAATATATAACTTATTTTAAGTGAAAAGCACTCTTTTTTTATTCTAAAGATGTTCCATTTAATTTGCTTTACACTTTAACAGCTTAAGATAAAGTGATTGGAAGTTTATGGGTATACTGTCTCTTCTAATTCCATTCCAAACTATTCATCTCTTCCCACTCTACACATATTCAAGTCCTTTTTTCTGTAAAGATAAGATATTCCTTCAAAAGAATAAAAAACGAAGTATAAAAATGGCTCTCCATCGCCAGCAATAAGTGCCTTTATGTATAGTGTGGCTATTTTAAAAATATTTATTAATCTGCTTCTTTATGTAACTTGAAGAAGAATTTATTAGGGATTGTTGTCGATTTAAGTAGCTTTTAGAAGCATTTTTGTAAATCTTTTCCAACAGACTTATTTGACGTCTTTTGTTTTTAAAAGACAGTAAAAGTAGTTGAAGGAAAGTCATTTTTGTCATGATTTTGTATTGAATCAACTGACAGATAGTTCCAAAATTGTTCAAGTTAATGAAACAAGATATCAATCATTGGCATGGCCAAGTAATTTTAGCGCGATTTTTCACATGTTGTATTTTACAATAATGCAACTAATGAACTTTTTACTAACAGAAAGTAGTGTGTACTATACTTAAAAAAAATAATTTTTTTTTAATTTAAAAATTATTAAATTTAAATATGATTCGGCTCATCTAGGGCACAAATGCGACCAAATGCCGAAAACCCGAGATGAATTGGTTAATTATTGGCTGAGAAAAAGGTACGAAAAAAATGGAACGAAGATGAAGACGAGGAGGAAATTTGCGTCCTAATAGCACTTTTTTTACACTACGTGAAAAACGCGCTAAAAACGCTTTTAACAAAATCATGCATATTAAAACAGACATTTCATTCGGATTGGTTATATTATACACAAGGGATGTATAGATTATACACAAGGTGCGATTCGCTACAGAGGCGACAGACGTTCAGGGTGTGTAGGGGATACAGGGCCGTGGGTAGCCTAGTGGTTAGAGCGTCGGACTCCAGACTGGAAGGCCTGGGTTCGATGTCCAATGCCTTCAAATATCCTCCAAGTACACACGGAGAACGTGCTCGTTAAATCAGTTGCTCCGAACGGTGTTGCCATCTATCGTGTTGTACCGAGCAAAATCGTACTGTGACTTGCATGGTCTCAAAGCTTAGGCTAACGACAGGCTATGCTCTTTGCCATGATGAATTTCATGGGCCTCGATCTGAATACGCCAGACCCTTGTATAACTCAGTAGGGCGACGTTAATATTCACTCGATCACCCGTGCTTTCATGACTGCAATGACCAGAAAAAGTATCGTGATATACTTCTTTTTATCTGACTTATGCTCAAACACACACTGTTTCTACAGATGACTGGACTGCAAAAATATCTCTTAATGGTATATTTTGTTTTAATTAGAATTACTATTGATTGAGAAAGTTTGGCTATTACTATGCATTATTTTTTGTATAATGATTTCAATTAAAGTTTTGCAGCTTATGCTATACAGTGAATATACGAATTTGTTTGAGAAGTAAGGCAAGAAGGAAAAATTGACCCAGAAAATGAATTGCTGAGTACTAAAAGCCCTTTATAATAGAGTCCTTTAAAAAATTGAAGCCTCAGATCAGTTTGGATGGTGACAATTTTTAAATTAGTATTGTAGCTTGGCTTTTGAATTTTTTTTTAAAATTTGAAATTTAAATTCATTTTGATTTTATTACCATCATCTTACTGTGAGGCCAAATTGTAGTTTTTTCAAATTATTTATAACATGGTCTACTTGTTTTAAAAAAAAATATTTACAGGTTTGAACCGTTTTTTCTCCTTAAAAATATTGCTAAAATAGCAGAATTTTTATTTATTTTTAAGACTAAGCCCTCCAGAGCATAAGCCCTTCAGGTAGTTTAAAATATTTATTAATTCAAACTAGACAAAGCAATACTAAAGACAAAAAATAGCCGAATAAAATACGACAAAGGAGAAAAAATTACAAAAATTTGTAAATGAGCGTGTGTTTTGCTTAAAATTTCTTAATATTAGAAATCCATTTTAGTTTTTTGTTGTTCGAACAAATAGTACATAAATATGTTTAAAATAATTTATTTTAGATTTAATAAAATTATTTCTCTACAATTATTACTATTTTATGTTACATGCCAATAAATATTATTTTCAAGTGTTATGTTTTAACCCGCCATTATTTTTTGCAGGCAAATCTATGAAGGGATCCCCACAACAGTGCATGCCAAGTGAAGAAATTACCTAATTTTCATCCTTTCAAATAACAAATGTGATCAAATCAGTTGATTGAATCAATACATTTTCATCACGGCAAACTTAAATGAAAACTCGGTCATGGATATCATCCTGGAGGAAGAAATTGTCGAAGCGTTTGACAACAATACAGCAGCACAGCCCTTCGAAGTCTATCCAATGTCTCCCTTGGAAGCAGTATCTACTGCGGTCATTCTTGCTATCATTATCTTTGCCACCATCATCGGAAATGTACTTGTCATTATCTCCGTCTTTACTTATCGACCCTTGCAGAATGTCCAAAACATGTTCATAGTATCTCTGGCTGTGGCAGATATTACAGTTGCCATTTTAGTCATGCCTTTAAATGTAGCTTATACTTTGATGTCCCAATGGAAGTTTGGGTTACCAATTTGCAAAATGTGGCTCACATGCGATGTCCTTTGTTGCACAGCTTCAATTCTCCATCTTTCTGCCATAGCACTGGATCGATATTGGGCTATCAACGATCCCATAAACTATGCCAGTAAGAGGACTTTGAAAAGAGTGCTCATCATGATTGGTTCCGTTTGGGTGGCGAGCATGATCATTTCTGCCCCACCCCTCATAGGATGGAATGATTGGCCTGAGGACTTTACTGAAGAAACCCCATGCATGCTTACTGAAGAAAGAGGATATGTTATCTACTCAGCCAGTGGCTCTTTTTACATTCCTCTGATCATAATGACAGTGGTTTATGTAAAAATCTTCGAAGCCGCTAAAGACCGGCTGAGGCACAAAGCAAAGGCAGCTGCCAAGTTGGCTGCGATGAGGAAAAGTCCTGACACCACGTCTACCATCCCACTGAAGTCGATGCAATCAGAGATAAGCACTATCGCTGTCACTGATGAATCTACGTCATCATCAGCCAACAACAAAGGATCTGACGAGAAGACCGATGTCGCCCAAACAAACAAACAAATTGCCACAACAGAATTCACAAATAACACTTTAACTGTGGAGCCCCCAAAGACAAAAGGTAGAACCTTAGTTCCAGATGGAAACCCTCGCCTGACTGCAACCGTGAGACATTATATGAAAGAAAAGCAAAAGATATGCTTGCAAAAAGAAAGAAGGGCTGCAAGAGTACTTGGCATAGTCATGGGTGTGTTCGTTGTATGTTGGTTACCCTTCTTTTTAATGTACGTCATTTTGCCTTTTTGTGACCATTGTTCTGTATCAACTCGAGTAGTGAATATGATAACATGGTTGGGGTATTTCAACTCTGCTCTAAATCCTGTTATTTATACTGCTTTTAATACGGATTTCCGAAAAGCTTTCATTTACATTTTGTGTCGCAGGCCTTGAATATTTATGCATTAGTGATGTATTTAAAGCAATAATTCACATATCTAAGTGATTTCATTCACTAGACAACACTGTATATTTTTAAGAGTCCGTGTGTTAAAAGTGTTAATCTCTGTTTAAATGTATTATATTTATAAGTATTTGTGTTTTGTATTCAAAACTGTATAGAAATAAAAAGGGAAGACATTTCAATATGTATGAGATTTTCAAATTTGCAATATGTATGATATCTGTTTGAGATATAATGTTTTGTATTTTTCATCTGTAATGAACCTATTTACAAATTTTTAGTAATTGAGCAAGTTGACTTGAAACTTTAAATCACCTTTGCTTAAAATGTTATAAAATATTGATCTGAATTCAGTTTATTTTTCGGAGTACGTGTATTTCATCCGAAAGTAAAGAAGTGCAGAAATGACTGCTCTGAGAAAGTTAGCAGTATACATTAAAAATATAATTTTTAAGCAGTTTTTTCAGTTTTTGATAATATAATGAGAACTTTTTCGCTCTTAAAAAACTATATACATTAAAAAAATTTTAATGAAGGAACTGTAAATTAATTTGTTTCAACAAATAACAAAATATTCTTCAATATTTTTATCACTAGTTACCAAATTGTGACTGTAGTGATTGTAAAAAAAAATTTTTTTAAATATAATTATATAGTTATTTTTTTATATTTAAAATGTAATTTTTAGAAACACTTATATATCTGGTCGTTCATGAAACTTGCTAATGCATACTCACTCCACAATCTTATATGAACAACAATCTTTATGCAAAAGGCACGTAAGCAATTTTTTTCGTTATATATCTAACTTTTGAATAAAATATGTATGTGGAACATATATTCTGTGTTTAATATAAAAACTTTTATTTAAATTTGATATTTTAGATCTCATTGGTATTTTCCTCTATTAATTATAACTATATAAAAATTTATTTGTTAAACTGTGGACATGAAATATGTATAAAAAATTACTTTATGGTTATTGTCTTCCTATTTTAACGTATTATGATGTGATTAAACTTTGTAATATTCAATTTATATCATTTATTCACAAAAATTGTGTTATAAACATGAATGTTACATTATCCAATTATATTTTGAAGTATATAAAATATTAATTCGCTTATGTTTGTTCTATCAATATTTAATATAAAAGAATAAAGAATCTTGACTGAAATCTTACAATTGAATGCTTAAACACAATTATTACTGTAGGAAGTTATGTTAGTGAATACATGTCTCTGAGTGTATATAAAAAACTGAAACAGAAATTATTGCAAACCATATTTGATATTACTATGCAAAATATCTAGATGTATCACTGATGACAGTTTGCGGGTGAGTGATTCCAAACCTGTTATGGTACCAAGTTGTTTCAAATTAAGCTCTATGACGGTGAGCAATAACATTCTAATATATATATATATATATATTACTGTAATTACATTGTAAAAGGTGTTCTGTAATTGGTATTTGACGTTGGAATAGCAAATTCAATATGTACAGATAACTATTTATCTCTTGCAATCAAGCAATATATACATACAATATAGATGCATTTTTCCAATCTATGTCATGTTTATAATATATCATCATCTGGTCTTGTATAAAATTATTCAATTTCGTGTTTTTTTGTTATTGATTTTCTTACAAATAAAATGGAACTTGCAATAGTTTGAATACTTTTTTTACTTTGGTAATATGAAATAGGGAAAATATTCTGCTAATTATTCTTAGGAAGTAAGAATGGTATTCGTTAAAAAAAACAGCACTTTTAAGAGTTCTAGAACATTTTAAAAATTACACAATGCTTCATTTGATTCCAATAAAATATAAATTGCTTTCTACAGAACCTAATGATGAATTAACTGTACTTAGCATATACATGTATCAATATGTCCCATTAAATCACAAACAGCGGATAAATATGCAAGATATAGTTTCAAAATGGTTGGGAAAATATATAGAAACTCATTTAAAAAAAACATTCACCTACTTAAAGAAATATTAAATATGCTCCATCTATCTCTGCCTAAAATTTAACTCAGATTAGATCCAAAGAACAAAACTCTGGTATAACAATAAAATTGATATTAAAAATAAGATAAAACACAACCAGAATATTTTAAACATTATGTTTTTAATTATGCAATTATACACAAATTCAATTTCAGTTCAATGAATAATAATAGTTCCAGCTCAAAAATTTGGTTTTAAATATCAAAATACTTACATTTAAATAAATTCTTCACCTTAAAGTGTAGTTTAAATTTTATTCATTTTATTTTATCAAATTTTAATTAATTTGCATTCCATTATAAAAAAATAGAAGTGCAGTTTTACTTTTTAAAAATATTTAACATTCATTTAAGTGTGCAGTAATTATACAATATTTTGTTTTTAGGCATGCTTTCATTGATGAATTATTTAAAAACTTTTCTAAGTGAGTGGCCATTGTCATGACCTTGTGTCCTGCGTATCACGAGTTCAAACACTAGTACCATAGAAGACTCGCCGTCTGTGGGACGGATGAACGTTAAATGTGTTGCGGTCCAATGTTCTCTCATTGGCAAGAAGAAATAGTTAGGTGGAGGGGGTTGGCAGATTAAGTGTCGTACTCGTGTCACTTGCCCTTAATTTAAAAATCAGATGTTCATTGTTAACAACTCTTCTGCTACTTTATTATGCCACGTTAATAACAATCACTTTACAAGCAGCACGAAGAGTATCAGTGATGAATTTTGTAACTTTGATCCTATATAAAGTGACGCCTGAGCTTTCACCACAAGTTCCAAAATTCTACACTATGCCAACATTAAGATTTTAAGCGTTGGGAGATCTTACGTCTATTAGCTGTAATTTCGATTTGATTTCATAGTAATAAGAAATGAACAGCTTCAATTGATTCAAGGACCTGAGGCACCAAAGAGAGAAGATTGATTTACCACTACTGCCTGCTAACTTTAGCTGGAACAAATGAAATAGATTTCACATCTAGGATTACCGTACCAGGAGTATATACTCTCGATGTACATCTTCCATTCCATCCAGGTACAACCTCTCGCCACTTTGAAGCAGCTAACAGGGCTTGAGAAGGCTTTCGGAGTTAAGAATCTATACTAATGGCAGCATGGGTAACGCTGGTATTTCTGGAAGCGGCGTGCACATTGAGATACCCAATGGCATATTTGATATTAATATTAGGAATAATAACTTCTGTTCTGTTTTTAGCTCTGAACTTATTGCAATTAATAAGGAATTGCAATTTATTGACACTGCTTCTGATCTTGTCTTCAGGGATATTTGGATTTTAACAAACAGTCCTACCTCTATAAAGTATCTTTCTGGTTGGACAACTGATGGCGATATGACAAGCCTAAATATTCTGAATCTTGCGGTTCGACTTTCTTCTAGACACTCTATATCATAAGTTCTGAACGTGGGCGACAACGCCCTCTTGTGGGCGTTTGAGGCTTTCAGGGGGACGTTGAGATAGCCCGGAGGGGCTTGGGCATATTAACTAAAAAAAACTGAAAAACGCGCTAATTTTGTAATAACAAAAGTAAACTTTATAACTGTTTACCTTATGTTATTTGTATGTATTTAAATCATTCCATATCACATGTACAAAAATTCAGTTATTTCGGTATTACGGGAAGTGGATGAAAGACTTAAAAGATTACATTACATTCAGACGTACATTAAATCGAATGATACAGTGCATTTTAATTTCTGTAGGGCATGCGTTGTTCTTGTCTGTGAGTGGTAGGAAACATTTTCGTCCACTGCATTTCATTATGTATATTATCCAAGAAACATAATTAAATATGTTAACCAGGAATTAACGTGATTCTTTAAAGGCTGAAACTGTCAATTTATATTTATTTTGAAAGCAATAGTTTATTATGAATTATTTCGTATTATCTAAGCCTGTCTTTATAACAGGTAATCTAAAAATCTTTTATTCCACTCTTTTAAATGAAGAAAAAATTCAGTGGAGTTTCGATTCCAACAATATCCTACCTATGGCTAGCATATATAATATTACAAATTTAAATATATTTGGGAAAATAGATATTTCAGATTCGCAAGTAAGAAAACTGGGACTTTAGAAAAAAATGTATTCTTTTAGTAATAGGATATTTTTTAAAACTGAACTCTGGTTTTCACCATGTATTATGTACATTCTTATTTCTCTAGAGTGGGAGGGGGCGGTATAGAAATATTCACTAGAAAAAGGGGCGGTATGGAAATATTCACTAGGAAAGGGGGCGATATCGAAATATTTATTAGAAAAGAGGGTGCCAGTTCAAAAAAGGTAGGGAACCTATGCTCTATATACTTTTAATCGGTCCCCCTCCCCTGTTGGACTGAATGGTAACGAAATATTCGATAGTTTGGCCAAGTCTGTTACTGTTGATATCTTGCGGGGTAACTTTTGCCGAATTCGCCTCAATTAAAAGGATAGAAATAAATGCACTTTGTGGAAAATACCCAATGCTCACCCTTGGTACTTCGGGGGAAAACACCTCGTTGGTGTCACCAACTTAATATTCATAGTAATCAGCAGATGGTTCTATCAATGTTTTTAGTGACCACATCAAGTCTCTTACTTTTCAATAGGGCCGTAAAATCTTTCCAGAGTGTCATAGGTGCGAGACTGATCGGGCATCTCCCAGTCGTATTCTTAATTGCTTGAGTTTTAATACAGGCTAGGATTTAGGAAATCCTAGTTTATTTTTGGATTTTTAGGCGATGTTTGGTTTTATGGAGATGGTGTAGCTAAACTACACTATCTGGAATAAGAAACAATAACAACGTGTACCAGCCTTACTATATGGGGAATCTTCAGTGATAACAAGACAGGCATTGGTTGGAAATATTATTCATCTAAGTTTGAAAAGTATTGCAAACAATATTTTGGAAATATTAAGCTCAAGAGCATGGTTTATATAAAATATATATTCAACTAAACTTGCTGGTTATATTAAAATATAATATTATAATCGAAATATTTCAAAATTTTCTAAGGTAAAAAAATAATTTAAACTATTTTTAAAACAGTTTCAATTATTTTTAAGGGATACCAAAACCGACTATAACTATTGGTTGAGATGGCAATCGCAAAACTATAAATATCATTACACTAAATGAATGTTGTTGCGGTACACTATTAAGAATTTCAAACCTTGGTTGCACACTCTATAAAGTAATTTGAAGAAAATTTTACTTATCTGTAATATAATTTGTAAGATAGTTTATGATATTTATTTTTTTCTCAATGTGAAATAAAATACAACGTACGACAAAGAGAATATCATGCCTGTTGAGTAATTAATTACAAATTAATTATAAGAATATACATTTATTGCGAAATTTGAAGACTTTTAAAGACTTCGCTTATATTGGATCGTATCATTGAGAATGGCACTCGTAATAATGATAATGTTATCTACAGTTAAATGTCTGAATTTTTTTTTCATTTTTTTGTATTTATTAATCCTTAAAGTTATATATCAATATAAATTATTATTAATTCATGCAAAATAGGTGTAGGAAATTGTAAAAATATAGTTAAAGCTTTTTTTTTCTTATAATGAGATAATTTTCTCTAATTTTAATCTAAAATGAATGAATTGACTGTTCAAAATATTTTGAAATTGAATCTGGATTATTATAGAGTGAAACAAGTTTTTCCTTTTCATTCTAAATTAATTCTCATACAGATGTACCCGTTATTACAAATGAATTACGAACTCCCAATCAATTGTTTTATATTCATCTAATAAACGAAAGAAAAAAACGTTAAATATAACACGAATTATTCTTTGTTTTACCAGAATATAATTAATAACTAAAATAAGAATTGTGGCTCAAAAAGTGAGGAGGAAGTGCTTCAGAGAAACCACTCTAAATAAGAAATTCCAAATTTGTTGACCGATTTGAACCTTTTTGTAATCAATGTTGACTTTTTTTACTTGCGTGTCATTGAAATGATTTGTAAATATTGTATAAACCAACAATTTATAATACCTCCCCCTCCAAAAAAATATTGTAGATGTTAAAAAATAACAGTTTTAAGGGATTAACTTTTGAATAATTTTTACTTCGTTGAACGGAAAGTATTTTGAATAATTTCTTAAATTTTATCTAGAAAAATGTCAAACAAAAAAACATTTCTTAATTAATTGCGGAATTTTCTTAATTTTAAATTAAATTTATATTGATTTTTTCTGTAAAGTACAACTGAATTACATTTAAGGTTTTGAACAAACCAGGTCTTTGAAAAAATATTATTGCAAAATAACTTGGAAGGATGTATATTGCAATTCAATTTGTAGAGCTTTAATTTGATTTGTAATTTATACAACACAGACACAAAATATCTTTCTTTCAAAATCATTTCTCTCTCTATTTCTCTATATATGTTGTAATTAAAAATTACTTACAAGTGATGTATATATGTATATATTTACATGTATCTGTAATAAATATACAAGTATAAGTACATGTGTATATGCATGCAAAACATTTATCTGACAATTTCCATGATTAAAGGAAAATTATTTTGTGTCATGTTTTTAAAGAGAGTGCTAGCTGATGTGAAATTGTATTAACATGCTTAAATGATTCAGTGATCATGCAACTTCTTTGTGTTTTTTAATGTAATCGTCTTTTACAACTATGAAAACTTTGAGAGTTGTAAATATGTTGTATATACATTATAATAGAAAAGTCACCAAACTAATTCCATTGCAATTATTGAAATGTATTGTAAAAATAAAAAAAATTACTGCTAGTTTTTCTTTTCATACAACTTATTATCAACGATCTATTTAAAATAATATACTGGTTTACTGAAATGTAAAAATAATTTTCGAAACCTTTAGTTTGCTTTTCTTATTAATGACTTTGAATAGTTTAGGAACTGAAGTAGGATTTAAGACATTTGATACATAAAAATTAATATAATTTTTTTGCCCTTTAAAAACTTAATTTTGAAAATGGTTAATCTCATTTTTCTACATTTGTAAAATACCACTTTATTTTAAACCATGAAAAAAATTGAATTCATTTATTTCTAAATTTTGAATATATTTAGTTTGTTATTTATTATTACTTGTACAATAATATAAAAAGGAATAAATATTGCATAATACGATACACAATGATATATCATAATTTAAAATGTAGGCTTTTAGTTTTATTTTTTAAAAATAATATAACATAACATTGTAATCTGTTGTCAGGACTTTAAAACGTATTATTATTGATCTATAGAGTTTCTACATGGATTTTGATTATTAAATAAAAATGTTTTCTGGTTTAGCATGTTGCTTTAACATATCGATAATATTCTCCCCTTATACAGAAAGATAAAAATTAGGAAATCATATAAAAAGAAAAAAATAGACCATACAATCTTGAAAAAACTCAATGATCTATATACACTCATTGCAAGAATTATTTGCGCACAGATTACAACTAAATGAAGGTTTTAGTACACTATTGGTCATCTCTAGATGCTTGCATGAGATGATACGGTCGGGAGTTGAGGTATATAAGTCCCGTATGAGCCTAATACATTTCATTATGAAGTTGTGTAAAGCGCTTTTAATTTACCTAACTCATAGTGGACTACTTGCAGCTAAACTATCTCAGAAACGCTCAGTTGGTGACAAATCTGGGATCTAGCAGACTAGGCAATCTTTGTGAAACCCCTGCTGTGTGTAGTGAGCTTTGTTCTGTTTAAAAATGGCTCCTGGGAGCCTTTACCGTTGGTAAAAACATATACAACTGAGTACCTTATCTCGTACACTATGGTATTCCTTATCATTACACCAGTTTCAGGAGCGTGCGTCTCTGCACAGAGAAGGCAGAATTGAAACGTTTAGTCACACGTAATTAGCACTGTGATAACAACTGCCCTTCATGTAGGTAGTGACTTGCGATGGTACGGAGGGACACAATGGACCGTAAACTGGTGCTGCCGTGTATGGATAGCGAGCAATGAGACAGTTGAGCTATCGTGAGTGTCGTATATGTAATTTTCTTCTTGACTATTGTCTGCTGAGAACATCTCTACTTGATCATGGTGTAATAGACATATATTTTGTCCACGGTCCCCACACCCCTTGAAAACAAAGTCAAAACGGTATTGGTGCAGAGCTACTCAAGAGCTGATCACACGGTGTCCATTATCCCTACGACTCTTCTCCTCTAGAACTCTGACAGCTTCTCATGTGTTTCCAATGGTGGAATGATGAAATCTCTAGTTAAAAGCGTCCCTCTGCAACATTTAAATACTCGCAAATGAAACATTAAAAAAAAGGCACTTACAGACATAGAAGGGCATCCGATAGCGATCATAAAAAGGACTGCCATAATCCATTTTCAAAATCATTTTTTTTGTAATAATTAATATTAAATCCACAGAGAAGACAGATTACGACTTTTGAGACTAATCAAAATGTTAAATTCCTATTTTTTATTTTCTACTTACTGTACGATATTTTAAATTTATAGTTCTATATTTTTCATATTTCTCTTCCTTTCTTTTTTCCAATTAATGAAATATACTCTATCGTTATCAACCAGAAGAGGTTTTAAGATCATTGGAAAATGTATAAAATCTATAAGTTCTGCACTGAATCTCAAACTTATGATTATAATTATACCTTGCAAAAAATTACTAAAAAGATAGGTACTAATACAGATAAAAATTACTAAAACTCGCAAAAAAGACCAGATTAAATTCTTTGTAAAAATTTGTGCCAAATGGGTCAGTTTGGTAACTTTATGAGGTAAAAAAAAAAATGCTTAGATTTTCGCCAAAACACCGAAACCCAATCGAGCCAAACTATCGAAAACCGAGCCCAATGTGAAAAATACAAAATGCGATAACTTTTGAACTAACTGGAATTTCGAAAAGTCTCGAAATATTCTTGATCAGCGTTGATTTTTGTAATGAACTAGGCAAAATTTAGTAAAGATCTAGGCAAAAAA
>BMAO01003968.1:0-18284 GCA_019973975.1 Trichonephila clavata | reverse complement strand
AGAAATTTTTTCCCTGTTCATGACGTCTCCCTGCCAAATATCCAAAAAATGTGAAATTTTATTATTGCAATAACTTTTGATCTAATTGAAATTTTGAAAAGCGCTACATGTATTCGTGATCAGCGTCGGATTTTAAATAAGAAAATTGAGTTTGGTGGAATAGGAGTTAGAAATTTTTTCCCTGTTCATGACGTCTCCCTGCCAAATATCCAAAAAATGTGAAATTTTATTATTGCAATAACTTTTGATCTAATTGAAATTTTGAAAAGCGCTACATGTATTCGTGATCAGCGTCGGATTTTAAATAAGAAAATTGAGTTTGGTTGAATAGGAGTTAGAAATTTTTTCCCTGTTCATGACGTCTCCCTGCCAAATATCCAAAAAATGTGAAATTTTATTATTGCAATAACTTTTGATCTAATTGAAATTTTGAAAAGCGCTACATGTATTCGTGATCAGCGTCGGATTTTAAATAAGAAAATTGAGTTTGGTGGAATAGGAGTTAGAAATTTTTTCCCTGTTCATGACGTCTCCCTGCCAAATATCCAAAAAATGTGAAATTTTTTATTGCAATAACTTTTGATCTAATTGAAATTTTGAAAAGCGCTACATGTATTCGTGATCAGCGTCGGATTTTAATAGAAAATTGAGTTTGGTGGAATAGGAGTTAGAAATTTTTTCCCTGTTCATGACGTCTCCTGCCAAATATCCAAAAAATGTGAAATTTTATTATTGCAATAACTTTTGATCTAATTGAAATTTTGAAAAGCGCTACATGTATTCGTGATCAGCGTCGGATTTTAAATAAGAAAATTGAGTTTGGTGAATAGGAGTTAGAAATTTTTTCCCTGTTCATGACGTCTCCCTGCCAAATATCCAAAAAATGTGAAATTTTATTATTGCAATAACTTTTGATCTAATTGAAATTTTGAAAAGCGCTACATGTATTCGTGATCAGCGTCGGATTTTAAATAAGAAAATTGAGTTTGGTGAATAGGAGTTAGAAATTTTTTCCCTGTTCATGACGTCTCCCCTGCCAAATATCCAAAAAATGTGAAATTTTATTATTGCAATAACTTTTGATCTAATTGAAATTTTGAAAAGCGCTACATGTATTCGTGATCAGCGTCGGATTTTAAATAAGAAAAGAGTTTGGTGGATAGGAGTTAGAAATTTTTTCCCTGTTCATGACGTCTCCCTGCCAAATATCCAAAAAATGTGAAATTTTTTATTGCAATAACTTTTGATCTAATTGAAATTTTGAAAAGCGCTACATGTATTCGTGATCAGCGTCGGATTTTAAATAAGAAAATTGAGTTTGGTTGAATAGGAGTTAGAAATTTTTTCCCTGTTCATGACGTCTCCGCCAAATATCCAAAAAATGTGAAATTTTATTATTGCAATAACTTTTGATCTAATTGAAATTTTGAAAAGCGCTACATGTATTCGTGATCAGCGTCGGATTTTAAATAAGAAAATTGAGTTTGGTTGGAATAGGAGTTAGAAATTTTTTCCCTGTTCATGACGTCTCCCTGCCAAATATCCAAAAAATGTGAAATTTTTTATTGCAATAACTTTTGATCTAATTGAAATTTTGAAAAGCGCTACATGTATTCGTGATCAGCGTCGGATTTTAAATAAGAAAATTGAGTTTGGTGGAATAGGAGTTAGAAATTTTTTCCCTGTTCATGACGTCTCCCTGCCAAATATCCAAAAAATGTGAAATTTTATTATTGCAATAACTTTTGATCTAATTGAAATTTTGAAAAGCGCTACATGTATTCGTGATCAGCGTCGGATTTTAAATAAGAAATTGAGTTTGGTTGGAATAGGAGTTAGAAATTTTTTCCCTGTTCATGACGTCTCCCTGCCAAATATCCAAAAAATGTGAAATTTTTTTGCAATAACTTTTGATCTAATTGAAATTTTGAAAAGCGCTACATGTATTCGTGATCAGCGTCGGATTTTAAATAAGAAAATTGAGTTTGGTTGGAATAGGAGTTAGAAATTTTTTCCCTGTTCATGACGTCTCCCCTGCCAAATATCCAAAAAATGTGAAATTTTATTATTGCAATAACTTTTGATCTAATTGAAATTTTGAAAAGCGCTACATGTATTCGTGATCAGCGTCGGATTTTAAATAAGAAAATTGAGTTTGGTGTTGAATAGGAGTTAGAAATTTTTTCCCTGTTCATGACGTCTCCCCTGCCAAATATCCAAAATATGTGAAATTTTATTATTGCAATAACTTTTGATCTAATTGAAATTTTGAAAAGCGCTACATGTATTCGTGATCAGCGTCGGATTTTAAATAAGAAAATTGAGTTTGGTGGAATAGGAGTTAGAAATTTTTTCCCTGTTCATGACGTCTCCCCTGCCAAATATCCAAAAAATGTGAAATTTTTTATTGCAATAACTTTTGATCTAATTGAAATTTTGAAAAGCGCTACATGTATTCGTGATCAGCGTCGGATTTTAAATAAGAAAATTGAGTTTGGTTGGAATAGGAGTTAGAAATTTTTTCCCTGTTCATGACGTCTCCCTGCCAAATATCCAAAAAATGTGAAATTTTATTATTGCAATAACTTTTGATCTAATTGAAATTTTGAAAAGCGCTACATGTATTCGTGATCAGCGTCGGATTTTAAATAAGAAATTGAGTTTGGTTGGAATAGGAGTTAGAAATTTTTTCCCTGTTCATGACGTCTCCCCTGCCAAATATCCAAAAAAAAATGTGAAATTTATTATTTGCAATAACTTTTGATCTAATTGAAATTTTGAAAAGCGCTACATGTATTCGTGATCAGCGTCGGATTTTAAATAAGAAAATTGAGTTTGGTTTATATAGGAGTTAGAAATTTTTTTCCCTGTTCATGAGTCTTCCCCTGCCAAATATCCCAAAAAATGTAAAATTTTTTATTGCAATAACTTTTGATCTAATTGAAATTTTGAAAAGCGCTACATGTATTCGTGATCAGCGTCGGATTTTAAATAAGAAAATTGAGTTTGGTTTGAATAGGAGTTAGAAATTTTTTCCCTGTTCATGACGTCTCCCCTGCCAAATATCCAAAAAATGTGAAATTTTTATTGCAATAACTTTTGATCTAATTGAAATTTTGAAAAGCGCTACATGTATTCGTGATCAGCGTCGGATTTTAAATAAGAAAATTGAGTTTGGTTGAATAGGAGTTAGAAATTTTTTCCCTGTTCATGACGTCTCCCTGCCAAATATCCAAAAAATGTGAAATTTTTTATTGCAATAACTTTTGATCTAATTGAAATTTTGAAAAGCGCTACATGTATTCGTGATCAGCGTCGGATTTTAAATAAGAAAATTGAGTTTGGTTGAATAGGAGTTAGAAATTTTTCCCTGTTCATGACGTCTCCCCTGCCAAATATCCAAAAAATGTGAAATTTTTTATTGCAATAACTTTTGATCTAATTGAAATTTTGAAAAGCGCTACATGTATTCGTGATCAGCGTCGGATTTTAAATAAGAAAATTGAGTTTGGTTGAATAGGAGTTAGAAATTTTTTCCCTGTTCATGACGTCTCCCTGCCAAATATCCAAAAAATGTGAAATTTTTTATTGCAATAACTTTTGATCTAATTGAAATTTTGAAAAGCGCTACATGTATTCGTGATCAGCGTCGGATTTTAAATAAGAAAATTGAGTTTGGTTTGAATAGGAGTTAGAAATTTTTTCCCTGTTCATGACGTCTCCCTGCCAAATATCCAAAAAATGTGAAATTTTTTATTGCAATAACTTTTGATCTAATTGAAATTTTGAAAAGCGCTACATGTATTCGTGATCAGCGTCGGATTTTAAATAAGAAAATTGAGTTTGGTTGAATAGGAGTTAGAAATTTTTTCCCTGTTCATGACGTCCCCTGCCAAATATCCAAAAAATGTGAAATTTTTTATTGCAATAACTTTTGATCTAATTGAAATTTTGAAAAGCGCTACATGTATTCGTGATCAGCGTCGGATTTTAAATAAGAAAATTGAGTTTGGTTTGAATAGGAGTTAGAAATTTTTTCCCTGTTCATGACGTCTCCCTGCCAAATATCCAAAAAATGTGAAATTTTTTATTGCAATAACTTTTGATCTAATTGAAATTTTGAAAAGCGCTACATGTATTCGTGATCAGCGTCGGATTTTAAATAAGAAAATTGAGTTTGGTTGAATAGGAGTTAGAAATTTTTTCCCTGTTCATGACGTCTCCCCTGCCAAATATCCAAAAAATGTGAAATTTTTTATTGCAATAACTTTTGATCTAATTGAAATTTTGAAAAGCGCTACATGTATTCGTGATCAGCGTCGGATTTTAAATAAGAAAATTGAGTTTGGTTGAATAGGAGTTAGAAATTTTTTCCCTGTTCATGACGTCTCCCTGCCAAATATCCAAAAAATGTGAAATTTTTTATTGCAATAACTTTTGATCTAATTGAAATTTTGAAAAGCGCTACATGTATTCGTGATCAGCGTCGGATTTTAAATAAGAAAATTGAGTTTGGTTTGAATAGGAGTTAGAAATTTTTTCCCTGTTCATGACGTCTCCCCTGCCAAATATCCAAAAAATGTGAAATTTTTTATTGCAATAACTTTTGATCTAATTGAAATTTTGAAAAGCGCTACATGTATTCGTGATCAGCGTCGGATTTTAAATAAGAAAATTGAGTTTGGTTGAATAGGAGTTAGAAATTTTTTCCCTGTTCATGACGTCTCCCCTGCCAAATATCCAAAAAATGTGAAATTTTTTATTGCAATAACTTTTGATCTAATTGAAATTTTGAAAAGCGCTACATGTATTCGTGATCAGCGTCGGATTTTAAATAAGAAAATTGAGTTTGGTTGAATAGGAGTTAGAAATTTTTTCCCTGTTCATGACGTCTCCCTGCCAAATATCCAAAAAATGTGAAATTTTTTATTGCAATAACTTTTGATCTAATTGAAATTTTGAAAAGCGCTACATGTATTCGTGATCAGCGTCGGATTTTAAATAAGAAAATTGAGTTTGGTTTGAATAGGAGTTAGAAATTTTTTCCCTGTTCATGACGTCTCCCCTGCCAAATATCCAAAAAATGTGAAATTTTTTATTGCAATAACTTTTGATCTAATTGAAATTTTGAAAAGCGCTACATGTATTCGTGATCAGCGTCGGATTTTAAATAAGAAAATTGAGTTTGGTTTGAATAGGAGTTAGAAATTTTTTCCCTGTTCATGACGTCTCCCTGCCAAATATCCAAAAAATGTGAAATTTTTTATTGCAATAACTTTTGATCTAATTGAAATTTTGAAAAGCGCTACATGTATTCGTGATCAGCGTCGGATTTTAAATAAGAAAATTGAGTTTGGTTTGAATAGGAGTTAGAAATTTTTTCCCTGTTCATGACGTCTCCCCTGCCAAATATCCAAAAAATGTGAAATTTTTTATTGCAATAACTTTTGATCTAATTGAAATTTTGAAAAGCGCTACATGTATTCGTGATCAGCGTCGGATTTTAAATAAGAAAATTGAGTTTGGTTTGAATAGGAGTTAGAAATTTTTTCCCTGTTCATGACGTCTCCCCTGCCAAATATCCAAAAAATGTGAAATTTTTTATTGCAATAACTTTTGATCTAATTGAAATTTTGAAAAGCGCTACATGTATTCGTGATCAGCGTCGGATTTTAAATAAGAAAATTGAGTTTGGTTTGAATAGGAGTTAGAAATTTTTTCCCTGTTCATGACGTCTCCCCTGCCAAATATCCAAAAAATGTGAAATTTTTTATTGCAATAACTTTTGATCTAATTGAAATTTTGAAAAGCGCTACATGTATTCGTGATCAGCGTCGGATTTTAAATAAGAAAATTGAGTTTGGTTTGAATAGGAGTTAGAAATTTTTTCCCTGTTCATGACGTCTCCCTGCCAAATATCCAAAAAATGTGAAATTTTTTATTGCAATAACTTTTGATCTAATTGAAATTTTGAAAAGCGCTACATGTATTCGTGATCAGCGTCGGATTTTAAATAAGAAAATTGAGTTTGGTTTGAATAGGAGTTAGAAATTTTTTCCCTGTTCATGACGTCTCCCTGCCAAATATCCAAAAAATGTGAAATTTTTTATTGCAATAACTTTTGATCTAATTGAAATTTTGAAAAGCGCTACATGTATTCGTGATCAGCGTCGGATTTTAAATAAGAAAATTGAGTTTGGTTTGAATAGGAGTTAGAAATTTTTTCCCTGTTCATGACGTCTCCCTGCCAAATATCCAAAAAATGTGAAATTTTTTATTGCAATAACTTTTGATCTAATTGAAATTTTGAAAAGCGCTACATGTATTCGTGATCAGCGTCGGATTTTAAATAAGAAAATTGAGTTTGGTTTGAATAGGAGTTAGAAATTTTTTCCCTGTTCATGACGTCTCCCCTGCCAAATATCCAAAAAATGTGAAATTTTTTATTGCAATAACTTTTGATCTAATTGAAATTTTGAAAAGCGCTACATGTATTCGTGATCAGCGTCGGATTTTAAATAAGAAAATTGAGTTTGGTTTGAATAGGAGTTAGAAATTTTTTCCCTGTTCATGACGTCTCCCCTGCCAAATATCCAAAAAATGTGAAATTTTTTATTGCAATAACTTTTGATCTAATTGAAATTTTGAAAAGCGCTACATGTATTCGTGATCAGCGTCGGATTTTAAATAAGAAAATTGAGTTTGGTTTGAATAGGAGTTAGAAATTTTTTCCCTGTTCATGACGTCTCCCTGCCAAATATCCAAAAAATGTGAAATTTTTTATTGCAATAACTTTTGATCTAATTGAAATTTTGAAAAGCGCTACATGTATTCGTGATCAGCGTCGGATTTTAAATAAGAAAATTGAGTTTGGTTTGAATAGGAGTTAGAAATTTTTTCCCTGTTCATGACGTCTCCCCTGCCAAATATCCAAAAAATGTGAAATTTTTTATTGCAATAACTTTTGATCTAATTGAAATTTTGAAAAGCGCTACATGTATTCGTGATCAGCGTCGGATTTTAAATAAGAAAATTGAGTTTGGTTTGAATAGGAGTTAGAAATTTTTTCCCTGTTCATGACGTCTCCCCTGCCAAATATCCAAAAAATGTGAAATTTTTTATTGCAATAACTTTTGATCTAATTGAAATTTTGAAAAGCGCTACATGTATTCGTGATCAGCGTCGGATTTTAAATAAGAAAATTGAGTTTGGTTTGAATAGGAGTTAGAAATTTTTTCCCTGTTCATGACGTCTCCCCTGCCAAATATCCAAAAAATGTGAAATTTTTTATTGCAATAACTTTTGATCTAATTGAAATTTTGAAAAGCGCTACATGTATTCGTGATCAGCGTCGGATTTTAAATAAGAAAATTGAGTTTGGTTTGAATAGGAGTTAGAAATTTTTTCCCTGTTCATGACGTCTCCCCTGCCAAATATCCAAAAAATGTGAAATTTTTTATTGCAATAACTTTTGATCTAATTGAAATTTTGAAAAGCGCTACATGTATTCGTGATCAGCGTCGGATTTTAAATAAGAAAATTGAGTTTGGTTTGAATAGGAGTTAGAAATTTTTTCCCTGTTCATGACGTCTCCCTGCCAAATATCCAAAAAATGTGAAATTTTTTATTGCAATAACTTTTGATCTAATTGAAATTTTGAAAAGCGCTACATGTATTCGTGATCAGCGTCGGATTTTAAATAAGAAAATTGAGTTTGGTTTGAATAGGAGTTAGAAATTTTTTCCCTGTTCATGACGTCTCCCTGCCAAATATCCAAAAAATGTGAAATTTTTTATTGCAATAACTTTTGATCTAATTGAAATTTTGAAAAGCGCTACATGTATTCGTGATCAGCGTCGGATTTTAAATAAGAAAATTGAGTTTGGTTTGAATAGGAGTTAGAAATTTTTTCCCTGTTCATGACGTCTCCCCTGCCAAATATCCAAAAAATGTGAAATTTTTTATTGCAATAACTTTTGATCTAATTGAAATTTTGAAAAGCGCTACATGTATTCGTGATCAGCGTCGGATTTTAAATAAGAAAATTGAGTTTGGTTTGAATAGGAGTTAGAAATTTTTTCCCTGTTCATGACGTCTCCCCTGCCAAATATCCAAAAAATGTGAAATTTTTTATTGCAATAACTTTTGATCTAATTGAAATTTTGAAAAGCGCTACATGTATTCGTGATCAGCGTCGGATTTTAAATAAGAAAATTGAGTTTGGTTTGAATAGGAGTTAGAAATTTTTTCCCTGTTCATGACGTCTCCCCTGCCAAATATCCAAAAAATGTGAAATTTTTTATTGCAATAACTTTTGATCTAATTGAAATTTTGAAAAGCGCTACATGTATTCGTGATCAGCGTCGGATTTTAAATAAGAAAATTGAGTTTGGTTTGAATAGGAGTTAGAAATTTTTTCCCTGTTCATGACGTCTCCCTGCCAAATATCCAAAAAATGTGAAATTTTTTATTGCAATAACTTTTGATCTAATTGAAATTTTGAAAAGCGCTACATGTATTCGTGATCAGCGTCGGATTTTAAATAAGAAAATTGAGTTTGGTTTGAATAGGAGTTAGAAATTTTTTCCCTGTTCATGACGTCTCCCCTGCCAAATATCCAAAAAATGTGAAATTTTTTATTGCAATAACTTTTGATCTAATTGAAATTTTGAAAAGCGCTACATGTATTCGTGATCAGCGTCGGATTTTAAATAAGAAAATTGAGTTTGGTTTGAATAGGAGTTAGAAATTTTTTCCCTGTTCATGACGTCTCCCCTGCCAAATATCCAAAAAATGTGAAATTTTTTATTGCAATAACTTTTGATCTAATTGAAATTTTGAAAAGCGCTACATGTATTCGTGATCAGCGTCGGATTTTAAATAAGAAAATTGAGTTTGGTTTGAATAGGAGTTAGAAATTTTTTCCCTGTTCATGACGTCTCCCTGCCAAATATCCAAAAAATGTGAAATTTTTTATTGCAATAACTTTTGATCTAATTGAAATTTTGAAAAGCGCTACATGTATTCGTGATCAGCGTCGGATTTTAAATAAGAAAATTGAGTTTGGTTTGAATAGGAGTTAGAAATTTTTTCCCTGTTCATGACGTCTCCCCTGCCAAATATCCAAAAAATGTGAAATTTTTTATTGCAATAACTTTTGATCTAATTGAAATTTTGAAAAGCGCTACATGTATTCGTGATCAGCGTCGGATTTTAAATAAGAAAATTGAGTTTGGTTTGAATAGGAGTTAGAAATTTTTTCCCTGTTCATGACGTCTCCCCTGCCAAATATCCAAAAAATGTGAAATTTTTTATTGCAATAACTTTTGATCTAATTGAAATTTTGAAAAGCGCTACATGTATTCGTGATCAGCGTCGGATTTTAAATAAGAAAATTGAGTTTGGTTTGAATAGGAGTTAGAAATTTTTTCCCTGTTCATGACGTCTCCCCTGCCAAATATCCAAAAAATGTGAAATTTTTTATTGCAATAACTTTTGATCTAATTGAAATTTTGAAAAGCGCTACATGTATTCGTGATCAGCGTCGGATTTTAAATAAGAAAATTGAGTTTGGTTTGAATAGGAGTTAGAAATTTTTTCCCTGTTCATGACGTCTCCCCTGCCAAATATCCAAAAAATGTGAAATTTTTTATTGCAATAACTTTTGATCTAATTGAAATTTTGAAAAGCGCTACATGTATTCGTGATCAGCGTCGGATTTTAAATAAGAAAATTGAGTTTGGTTTGAATAGGAGTTAGAAATTTTTTCCCTGTTCATGACGTCTCCCCTGCCAAATATCCAAAAAATGTGAAATTTTTTATTGCAATAACTTTTGATCTAATTGAAATTTTGAAAAGCGCTACATGTATTCGTGATCAGCGTCGGATTTTAAATAAGAAAATTGAGTTTGGTTTGAATAGGAGTTAGAAATTTTTTCCCTGTTCATGACGTCTCCCCTGCCAAATATCCAAAAAATGTGAAATTTTTTATTGCAATAACTTTTGATCTAATTGAAATTTTGAAAAGCGCTACATGTATTCGTGATCAGCGTCGGATTTTAAATAAGAAAATTGAGTTTGGTTTGAATAGGAGTTAGAAATTTTTTCCCTGTTCATGACGTCTCCCCTGCCAAATATCCAAAAAATGTGAAATTTTTTATTGCAATAACTTTTGATCTAATTGAAATTTTGAAAAGCGCTACATGTATTCGTGATCAGCGTCGGATTTTAAATAAGAAAATTGAGTTTGGTTTGAATAGGAGTTAGAAATTTTTTCCCTGTTCATGACGTCTCCCCTGCCAAATATCCAAAAAATGTGAAATTTTTTATTGCAATAACTTTTGATCTAATTGAAATTTTGAAAAGCGCTACATGTATTCGTGATCAGCGTCGGATTTTAAATAAGAAAATTGAGTTTGGTTTGAATAGGAGTTAGAAATTTTTTCCCTGTTCATGACGTCTCCCCTGCCAAATATCCAAAAAATGTGAAATTTTTTATTGCAATAACTTTTGATCTAATTGAAATTTTGAAAAGCGCTACATGTATTCGTGATCAGCGTCGGATTTTAAATAAGAAAATTGAGTTTGGTTTGAATAGGAGTTAGAAATTTTTTCCCTGTTCATGACGTCTCCCCTGCCAAATATCCAAAAAATGTGAAATTTTTTATTGCAATAACTTTTGATCTAATTGAAATTTTGAAAAGCGCTACATGTATTCGTGATCAGCGTCGGATTTTAAATAAGAAAATTGAGTTTGGTTTGAATAGGAGTTAGAAATTTTTTCCCTGTTCATGACGTCTCCCCTGCCAAATATCCAAAAAATGTGAAATTTTTTATTGCAATAACTTTTGATCTAATTGAAATTTTGAAAAGCGCTACATGTATTCGTGATCAGCGTCGGATTTTAAATAAGAAAATTGAGTTTGGTTTGAATAGGAGTTAGAAATTTTTTCCCTGTTCATGACGTCTCCCCTGCCAAATATCCAAAAAATGTGAAATTTTTTATTGCAATAACTTTTGATCTAATTGAAATTTTGAAAAGCGCTACATGTATTCGTGATCAGCGTCGGATTTTAAATAAGAAAATTGAGTTTGGTTTGAATAGGAGTTAGAAATTTTTTCCCTGTTCATGACGTCTCCCCTGCCAAATATCCAAAAAATGTGAAATTTTTTATTGCAATAACTTTTGATCTAATTGAAATTTTGAAAAGCGCTACATGTATTCGTGATCAGCGTCGGATTTTAAATAAGAAAATTGAGTTTGGTTGAATAGGAGTTAGAAATTTTTTCCCTGTTCATGACGTCTCCCCTGCCAAATATCCAAAAAATGTGAAATTTTTTATTGCAATAACTTTTGATCTAATTGAAATTTTGAAAAGCGCTACATGTATTCGTGATCAGCGTCGGATTTTAAATAAGAAAATTGAGTTTGGTTTGAATAGGAGTTAGAAATTTTTTCCCTGTTCATGACGTCTCCCCTGCCAAATATCCAAAAAATGTGAAATTTTTTATTGCAATAACTTTTGATCTAATTGAAATTTTGAAAAGCGCTACATGTATTCGTGATCAGCGTCGGATTTTAAATAAGAAAATTGAGTTTGGTTTGAATAGGAGTTAGAAATTTTTTCCCTGTTCATGACGTCTCCCCTGCCAAATATCCAAAAAATGTGAAATTTTTTATTGCAATAACTTTTGATCTAATTGAAATTTTGAAAAGCGCTACATGTATTCGTGATCAGCGTCGGATTTTAAATAAGAAAATTGAGTTTGGTTTGAATAGGAGTTAGAAATTTTTTCCCTGTTCATGACGTCTCCCCTGCCAAATATCCAAAAAATGTGAAATTTTTTATTGCAATAACTTTTGATCTAATTGAAATTTTGAAAAGCGCTACATGTATTCGTGATCAGCGTCGGATTTTAAATAAGAAAATTGAGTTTGGTTTGAATAGGAGTTAGAAATTTTTTCCCTGTTCATGACGTCTCCCCTGCCAAATATCCAAAAAATGTGAAATTTTTTATTGCAATAACTTTTGATCTAATTGAAATTTTGAAAAGCGCTACATGTATTCGTGATCAGCGTCGGATTTTAAATAAGAAAATTGAGTTTGGTTTGAATAGGAGTTAGAAATTTTTTCCCTGTTCATGACGTCTCCCCTGCCAAATATCCAAAAAATGTGAAATTTTTTATTGCAATAACTTTTGATCTAATTGAAATTTTGAAAAGCGCTACATGTATTCGTGATCAGCGTCGGATTTTAAATAAGAAAATTGAGTTTGGTTTGAATAGGAGTTAGAAATTTTTTCCCTGTTCATGACGTCTCCCCTGCCAAATATCCAAAAAATGTGAAATTTTTTATTGCAATAACTTTTGATCTAATTGAAATTTTGAAAAGCGCTACATGTATTCGTGATCAGCGTCGGATTTTAAATAAGAAAATTGAGTTTGGTTTGAATAGGAGTTAGAAATTTTTTCCCTGTTCATGACGTCTCCCCTGCCAAATATCCAAAAAATGTGAAATTTTTTATTGCAATAACTTTTGATCTAATTGAAATTTTGAAAAGCGCTACATGTATTCGTGATCAGCGTCGGATTTTAAATAAGAAAATTGAGTTTGGTTTGAATAGGAGTTAGAAATTTTTTCCCTGTTCATGACGTCTCCCCTGCCAAATATCCAAAAAATGTGAAATTTTTTATTGCAATAACTTTTGATCTAATTGAAATTTTGAAAAGCGCTACATGTATTCGTGATCAGCGTCGGATTTTAAATAAGAAAATTGAGTTTGGTTTGAATAGGAGTTAGAAATTTTTTCCCTGTTCATGACGTCTCCCCTGCCAAATATCCAAAAAATGTGAAATTTTTTATTGCAATAACTTTTGATCTAATTGAAATTTTGAAAAGCGCTACATGTATTCGTGATCAGCGTCGGATTTTAAATAAGAAAATTGAGTTTGGTTTGAATAGGAGTTAGAAATTTTTTCCCTGTTCATGACGTCTCCCCTGCCAAATATCCAAAAAATGTGAAATTTTTTATTGCAATAACTTTTGATCTAATTGAAATTTTGAAAAGCGCTACATGTATTCGTGATCAGCGTCGGATTTTAAATAAGAAAATTGAGTTTGGTTTGAATAGGAGTTAGAAATTTTTTCCCTGTTCATGACGTCTCCCCTGCCAAATATCCAAAAAATGTGAAATTTTTTATTGCAATAACTTTTGATCTAATTGAAATTTTGAAAAGCGCTACATGTATTCGTGATCAGCGTCGGATTTTAAATAAGAAAATTGAGTTTGGTTTGAATAGGAGTTAGAAATTTTTTCCCTGTTCATGACGTCTCCCCTGCCAAATATCCAAAAAATGTGAAATTTTTTATTGCAATAACTTTTGATCTAATTGAAATTTTGAAAAGCGCTACATGTATTCGTGATCAGCGTCGGATTTTAAATAAGAAAATTGAGTTTGGTTTGAATAGGAGTTAGAAATTTTTTCCCTGTTCATGACGTCTCCCCTGCCAAATATCCAAAAAATGTGAAATTTTTTATTGCAATAACTTTTGATCTAATTGAAATTTTGAAAAGCGCTACATGTATTCGTGATCAGCGTCGGATTTTAAATAAGAAAATTGAGTTTGGTTTGAATAGGAGTTAGAAATTTTTTCCCTGTTCATGACGTCTCCCCTGCCAAATATCCAAAAAATGTGAAATTTTTTATTGCAATAACTTTTGATCTAATTGAAATTTTGAAAAGCGCTACATGTATTCGTGATCAGCGTCGGATTTTAAATAAGAAAATTGAGTTTGGTTTGAATAGGAGTTAGAAATTTTTTCCCTGTTCATGACGTCTCCCCTGCCAAATATCCAAAAAATGTGAAATTTTTTATTGCAATAACTTTTGATCTAATTGAAATTTTGAAAAGCGCTACATGTATTCGTGATCAGCGTCGGATTTTAAATAAGAAAATTGAGTTTGGTTTGAATAGGAGTTAGAAATTTTTTCCCTGTTCATGACGTCTCCCCTGCCAAATATCCAAAAAATGTGAAATTTTTTATTGCAATAACTTTTGATCTAATTGAAATTTTGAAAAGCGCTACATGTATTCGTGATCAGCGTCGGATTTTAAATAAGAAAATTGAGTTTGGTTTGAATAGGAGTTAGAAATTTTTTCCCTGTTCATGACGTCTCCCCTGCCAAATATCCAAAAAATGTGAAATTTTTTATTGCAATAACTTTTGATCTAATTGAAATTTTGAAAAGCGCTACATGTATTCGTGATCAGCGTCGGATTTTAAATAAGAAAATTGAGTTTTTGAATAGGAGTTAGAAATTTTTTCCCTGTTCATGACGTCTCCCCTGCCAAATATCCAAAAAATGTGAAATTTTTTATTGCAATAACTTTTGATCTAATTGAAATTTTGAAAAGCGCTACATGTATTCGTGATCAGCGTCGGATTTTAAATAAGAAAATTGAGTTTGGTTTGAATAGGAGTTAGAAATTTTTTCCCTGTTCATGACGTCTCCCTGCCAAATATCCAAAAAATGTGAAATTTTTTATTGCAATAACTTTTGATCTAATTGAAATTTTGAAAAGCGCTACATGTATTCGTGATCAGCGTCGGATTTTAAATAAGAAAATTGAGTTTGGTTTGAATAGGAGTTAGAAATTTTTTCCCTGTTCATGACGTCTCCCCTGCCAAATATCCAAAAAATGTGAAATTTTTTATTGCAATAACTTTTGATCTAATTGAAATTTTGAAAAGCGCTACATGTATTCGTGATCAGCGTCGGATTTTAAATAAGAAAATTGAGTTTGGTTTGAATAGGAGTTAGAAATTTTTTCCCTGTTCATGACGTCTCCCTGCCAAATATCCAAAAAATGTGAAATTTTTTATTGCAATAACTTTTGATCTAATTGAAATTTTGAAAAGCGCTACATGTATTCGTGATCAGCGTCGGATTTTAAATAAGAAAATTGAGTTTGGTTTGAATAGGAGTTAGAAATTTTTTCCCTGTTCATGACGTCTCCCCTGCCAAATATCCAAAAAATGTGAAATTTTTTATTGCAATAACTTTTGATCTAATTGAAATTTTGAAAAGCGCTACATGTATTCGTGATCAGCGTCGGATTTTAAATAAGAAAATTGAGTTTGGTTTGAATAGGAGTTAGAAATTTTTTCCCTGTTCATGACGTCTCCCCTGCCAAATATCCAAAAAATGTGAAATTTTTTATTGCAATAACTTTTGATCTAATTGAAATTTTGAAAAGCGCTACATGTATTCGTGATCAGCGTCGGATTTTAAATAAGAAAATTGAGTTTGGTTTGAATAGGAGTTAGAAATTTTTTCCCTGTTCATGACGTCTCCCTGCCAAATATCCAAAAAATGTGAAATTTTTTATTGCAATAACTTTTGATCTAATTGAAATTTTGAAAAGCGCTACATGTATTCGTGATCAGCGTCGGATTTTAAATAAGAAAATTGAGTTTGGTTTGAATAGGAGTTAGAAATTTTTTCCCTGTTCATGACGTCTCCCTGCCAAATATCCAAAAAATGTGAAATTTTTTATTGCAATAACTTTTGATCTAATTGAAATTTTGAAAAGCGCTACATGTATTCGTGATCAGCGTCGGATTTTAAATAAGAAAATTGAGTTTGGTTTGAATAGGAGTTAGAAATTTTTTCCCTGTTCATGACGTCTCCCCTGCCAAATATCCAAAAAATGTGAAATTTTTTATTGCAATAACTTTTGATCTAATTGAAATTTTGAAAAGCGCTACATGTATTCGTGATCAGCGTCGGATTTTAAATAAGAAAATTGAGTTTGGTTTGAATAGGAGTTAGAAATTTTTTCCCTGTTCATGACGTCTCCCCTGCCAAATATCCAAAAAATGTGAAATTTTTTATTGCAATAACTTTTGATCTAATTGAAATTTTGAAAAGCGCTACATGTATTCGTGATCAGCGTCGGATTTTAAATAAGAAAATTGAGTTTGGTTTGAATAGGAGTTAGAAATTTTTTCCCTGTTCATGACGTCTCCCTGCCAAATATCCAAAAAATGTGAAATTTTTTATTGCAATAACTTTTGATCTAATTGAAATTTTGAAAAGCGCTACATGTATTCGTGATCAGCGTCGGATTTTAAATAAGAAAATTGAGTTTGGTTGAATAGGAGTTAGAAATTTTTTCCCTGTTCATGACGTCTCCCCTGCCAAATATCCAAAAAATGTGAAATTTTTTATTGCAATAACTTTTGATCTAATTGAAATTTTGAAAAGCGCTACATGTATTCGTGATCAGCGTCGGATTTTAAATAAGAAAATTGAGTTTGGTTTGAATAGGAGTTAGAAATTTTTTCCCTGTTCATGACGTCTCCCTGCCAAATATCCAAAAAATGTGAAATTTTTTATTGCAATAACTTTTGATCTAATTGAAATTTTGAAAAGCGCTACATGTATTCGTGATCAGCGTCGGATTTTAAATAAGAAAATTGAGTTTGGTTTGAATAGGAGTTAGAAATTTTTTCCCTGTTCATGACGTCTCCCTGCCAAATATCCAAAAAATGTGAAATTTTTTATTGCAATAACTTTTGATCTAATTGAAATTTTGAAAAGCGCTACATGTATTCGTGATCAGCGTCGGATTTTAAATAAGAAAATTGAGTTTGGTTGGAATAGGAGTTAGAAATTTTTTCCCTGTTCATGACGTCTCCCCTGCCAAATATCCAAAAAATGTGAAATTTTTTATTGCAATAACTTTTGATCTAATTGAAATTTTGAAAAGCGCTACATGTATTCGTGATCAGCGTCGGATTTTAAATAAGAAAATTGAGTTTGGTTTGAATAGGAGTTAGAAATTTTTTCCCTGTTCATGACGTCTCCCCTGCCAAATATCCAAAAAATGTGAAATTTTTTATTGCAATAACTTTTGATCTAATTGAAATTTTGAAAAGCGCTACATGTATTCGTGATCAGCGTCGGATTTTAAATAAGAAAATTGAGTTTGGTTTGAATAGGAGTTAGAAATTTTTCCCTGTTCATGACGTCTCCCCTGCCAAATATCCAAAAAATGTGAAATTTTTTATTGCAATAACTTTTGATCTAATTGAAATTTTGAAAAGCGCTACATGTATTCGTGATCAGCGTCGGATTTTAAATAAGAAAATTGAGTTTGGTTTGAATAGGAGTTAGAAATTTTTTCCCTGTTCATGACGTCTCCCTGCCAAATATCCAAAAAATGTGAAATTTTTTATTGCAATAACTTTTGATCTAATTGAAATTTTGAAAAGCGCTACATGTATTCGTGATCAGCGTCGGATTTTAAATAAGAAAATTGAGTTTGGTTGAATAGGAGTTAGAAATTTTTTCCCTGTTCATGACGTCTCCCCTGCCAAATATCCAAAAAATGTGAAATTTTTTATTGCAATAACTTTTGATCTAATTGAAATTTTGAAAAGCGCTACATGTATTCGTGATCAGCGTCGGATTTTAAATAAGAAAATTGAGTTTGGTTTGAATAGGAGTTAGAAATTTTTCCCTGTTCATGACGTCTCCCCTGCCAAATATCCAAAAAATGTGAAATTTTTTATTGCAATAACTTTTGATCTAATTGAAATTTTGAAAAGCGCTACATGTATTCGTGATCAGCGTCGGATTTTAAATAAGAAAATTGAGTTTGGTTTGAATAGGAGTTAGAAATTTTTTCCCTGTTCATGACGTCTCCCCTGCCAAATATCCAAAAAATGTGAAATTTTTTATTGCAATAACTTTTGATCTAATTGAAATTTTGAAAAGCGCTACATGTATTCGTGATCAGCGTCGGATTTTAAATAAGAAAATTGAGTTTGGTTTGAATAGGAGTTAGAAATTTTTTCCCTGTTCATGACGTCTCCCCTGCCAAATATCCAAAAAAATGTGAAATTTTTTATTGCAATAACTTTTGATCTAATTGAAATTTTGAAAAGCGCTACATGTATTCGTGATCAGCGTCGGATTTTAAATAAGAAAATTGAGTTTGGTTTGAATAGGAGTTAGAATTTTTTCCCTGTTCATGACGTCTCCCTGCCAAATATCCAAAAAATGTGAAATTTTTTATTGCAATAACTTTTGATCTAATTGAAATTTTGAAAAGCGCTACATGTATTCGTGATCAGCGTCGGATTTTAAATAAGAAAATTGAGTTTGGTTTGAATAGGAGTTAGAAATTTTTTCCCTGTTCATGACGTCTCCCTGCCAAATATCCAAAAAATGTGAAATTTTTTATTGCAATAACTTTTGATCTAATTGAAATTTT